>CM062293.1:221904617-221913306 GCA_031216915.1 Pictodentalium vernedei
CCACCTTCAAGTACATTCTAATTTCTGTACCTTGTGTAGTACATTGCCGAGTCACGGTTTTTTATGTTACCTGAAATCACAGGAAATAAATTTCATAAGTTGAATACGCAATTGATCATTCACAGCTTATATACTTCCCTACGACACGACATAAATGGCGACGAGTATGGTATTGAAAAATGCCAACAAGAACCCGAAAATTACACTCAATATAGATCAATTCCATGCTTATTGAACAGACTTGTTTTTGAAACATCCTATTTCCTTAGTTCGTGCTACACATGTTTCCGCCCATCTGCGGCATCGTTTTCTAACGAGTGTTCGGGTACAAACTTTATGGTTTAAAGTACTATATACAATACAAACATTTGCCATTATCATGCATAATTTGTCACCTCCGCCTAATTTTTTACCGACACCCGGTACTCCAACAACACCCTGGCGTCAGTGGCGAAATACATTCGAGACTTACCTCACTGCAATCGACGGAGATGCATACAGCTGTGAACGCAAAAAGGCTATCCTGTTACATTGTTTGGGCGTCGAAGGTCAGCGTATATTCCAGTCACTAACATTAGTTCCTGAAGAAGATGAAGTCGATATTTTTGGCCGGTGTATGAAAACTTTGCAAAAACATTTTGAACCTGTAATAAATATTGTTGCAGAACGTTACCAATTCAGACAAAGAGCGCAACAACAGGGCGAAAGTATTGATGAATACGTAGCAGCATTACATGAACTTATTACTACTTGCCAATTCGGTGCAATGCAAAATGAAATGATAAGGGATCAGCTTGTCGAGAAAACCTGTGTCAACAGAATTTGTGAGCGTTTACTTCTTGAACCAAACTTAACTCTAGAAAATGCTCTAGTGATTGCACGTAGAACAGAAACCGCTTTGAAGGAAGCATGGTCAATTACAAATTCCTGCGCAAATAATATCGCCACACCAAGTAAAGATTCTGTATGTTCTGTGAAACCAAAATTTTCAAAACAAACAAATAGAAGCTCAACTGCTTTTAATAAATCGAAACAAAATTCTACTGTTTGCTACCGTTGCGGATCGCTTGAACACTTAGCTAGTTTTTTCAAATGCCCAGCCAAGAACATTAAATGAAAATCTTGAAGTAAGATAGGACATTACGCAAAAGTTTGCCGATCAAAAGCCAAACGAGTCAATTGCGTCATAGATAACCCAAATGCTGATACCGATAAAGACCATACTTCAAATTATATTTTCACAATCAAATCAACAACACAGAAAACAATACTTTGTGACATTTTCGTTGAAAATCAAAACATTAAAATGGTTGTGGATACCGGTTCAAATCAAACGATCATTCCAGCCGAGACCTACCGAAAACATTTTAGTCATATGAAGTTACACAAAAGTGATGTTGAATTGAAATGTTACGATGACACTACTTTACGACTTCTCGGATATTTTGAGGCGAACGTTAAATTCAAGAAAAGAGAAGCAAATTCGAAAATTTATGTTACTGCAACTTCAAAATCCGAAACTGCATTGTTGGGTTTAAATTTATTCATGGCATTAAAGATGAAAATAAACACCTCATCAAATTGTGCATCAGTTCTACATACAATTCCACAAAATATTAATACTGAATTACCGGAAAATAATTCAAAATATGCTAACTTATTCAGTGATAAGTTAGGCTGTGCAAAACACTTCTTTCACAAGATAAAACTGAAGGAAAATGCCATTCCCAAAGCATATTCTGTTCGCAATGTACCATTTAGTGTTCGGAATCCACTTTCTGACGAACTCGAGAAACTTCTACAAGAAGGCATAATTGAGAAGACTGAGTCCAGTGAATTTGTTTCACCGATAGTGGTTGTTCGAAAAGCAAATAACTCTATACGACTTTGTGTCGACTTGCAACATGTAAATCAAAATATTGTTGTCGATAAGCATCCCTTACCGAATGTAAATGAACTTTTATCTGCAGTTGGAAATGCTAAAATATTTTCCAAATTGGATATGTCGTCAGCTTACCACCAAATCAGATTGACACCTGAATCAAAACAGTACACTGCTTTCATAACACCTGATGGGTTGTTTCAGTTTACACGACTTCCTTTTGGTTTAGCTTCGAGTTCTGCTGTATTTCAACGCATGGTCGATACTTTATTCAAGAATGTTCCAAATGTCGAATGTTTTCAAGACGACATACTCATTCATGCTACAAATATGTCCATTCATGACTCTACTCTTACCAAAGTGTTAGACATTTTACAACAAGAGGGTCTTCATTTGAATCGCGAAAAGTGTACATTTCGATGTGAAACAGTTACTTATTTAGGTCACACACTTTCTGAAAAGGGTCTTACACCTAGTCCTTCTCTAGTAGATGCCATTATAAATGCACCATGTCCAGACAACCACAAACAATTGAAAAGTTCTTGGGTTGTGCGGATACTACTCCAAATTCATACAGAATTTTGCTACAAAAGTTAACCCTTTACGTCAAATTCTACAAGAAGAAAGAACATTCAAATGGAATGATGAATGCAACACTTGTTTTGAACAATTAAAAAATGACATCAGTTCCTGTTCAGCTTTAGCATCTTTTGACCCAAATGCTCCTACCATTATTACTACAGATGCGAGTGAATACGGCCTGGGAGCGTTCTTGCATCAAATTCAAAATAATCAATATACTGTTATCGCTTTTGCCTCACGTTCTTTGACAAAGACTGAGAAAAACTATTCAGTAATTGAAAAGGAGGCCCTTGCTTCTGTGTGGGCAGTCGAATATTGGAGAACATATGTTTGGGGTACACTTCAATGCGATCATAAACCACTTACAGTTCTTTTCGCTTCTAACGGCGCTAACAAAAGGACGAATGCTAGAATTGCTAATGGAGAACACGTTTACTTGAATTCAACTTTACAATTTCATACCTACCAGGCTCTACAAACTCTACAGCGGACTGTTTGTCAAGACTACCACTTCAGACTGCTGATGTAATGAATGACATGAATGTTCATGGAGACTTGATTGCTCATATTTCACTCACTGTAAACAAAAGAATTTCTGAGCAAGAATCTTACACTGAATCATCAAAGGATGAGACGTTACAAGCAGTATGAGAATACATGAAGTCTACGTGGCCAGCAAGAAAAACTTTAAATTCTGAACTTGTTTCAATGTTTGATGTCAAAGATGAACTTTCTATACATAACGACTGCATCCTCCGTGGTGATAGACTTGTTATTCCTAAATCGTTACAACAGAAACTTTTGAATATTGCTCATGAAGGTCATTTTGGCATGACTGTAACAAAAAGGCGTTTACGTCAAGATTTCTGGTGACCATCAATGGATAAACTTGTAGAAAATCTTATCAAAAACTGCTATGTTCGTGCAGAAAGTGACAAGTCCTACAAAACTCACTATGCACCGATGACTAATGTTAAACTTCCAGATAAACCATGGGAAAAAGTTGCATTTGATATAATGGGTCCTTATGAATATCAACCAAGGCATTTACGATATGTGATGGTTCTTATTGACTACCATTCAAAATGGGTTGAACTCATGTTTACAAACAGCCCTACTACTGATAATGTTATTGACTTTCTTTCGAAAATATTCAGTCAAGAAGGACTTCCACGTGAGCTCGTCACAGACAATGGCGTGCAGTTTACTTCTCACCAAATGAAAAGTTTCTTGTCACAAAACAGTATTCATCACACACGCTCATCATTATATTATGCACGGTCGAATGGGCTTGTAGAGCGTGCAAATCGTATGATTAAGGAGGGATTACAGTGCACTACAATTGAAGGACGTTCATGGAAAGAAGCTATCCGTGATCGTTTGTTCATACATACAGAGTAACTCCCCATTCTACTACTAATGTATCACCTTTTGAGTTGTTAAGAGGGAGGAAACCTCGAACAAGACTAAACATTTTTGAAAATAAAATTTCTTCTGTTTCAAAACCAAAGAATGATAACCTACATAAAACTGTCTTAAAACATCAACTGAAGTCGAAGAAATATACTGATGTTAGATTAAGTGTCAAACCACATACATTCAAACCTGAAGACATTGTGAAAGTCACACTTCCCAATTTAGTACCAAAAGGACACTCAAAGTTTTCCAAAACTCACACAGTTCAGAAAGTTCAGGGCAACTGTATTATCCTAGAAAACAACAAGAAATGGAACTGTTCTAAACTAATTAAATTGCCAACATCAACACTGCCACTTCAGTCAGCTGATAGTGAGGACTTATCATACGACCTGTTTGATAACTCAGAAGTTCAAGAAGATTCTACTTTGTCCCCCACATCAACTGACAGATCACTCGAAAGACTAGTGCGAAACAGAAAACCCCCCAGTTGGTTAAATGAGTACTGTACAACCTAGTCCACATGAACCTTACTTTAACAAAGGGGGATATGTTGTATCCACCTTCAAGTACATTCCAATTTCTGTACCTTGTGCAGTACATTGCCGAGTCACGGTTTTTTATGTTACCCGAAATCACAGGAAATAAATTTCATAAGTTGAATACGCAATTGATCATTCACAGCTTATATACTTCCCTACGAAACGATACCCCACCCCACCCCCTCCCCTCCACCCCGAAAAGTACCACGCTACAATAAACAAGCGATTTCTGTTTTCGATTTAACTCTTTTAACTCGGGAGTATTATTTTTTCACAAAGGAAAATCTATCGTTCAACAGCGAGACAACGCCAGAAACATTTTATGGGAACATGTAGCCGTTAGCCGCTTGTCCTGCAGCGATATATAACTATAGTATTAAATTATTATAAACCTCCAAAGATAAAGTAATCCCACCCTCTCAAAGACCCCATGGTCGTTGTTACCCCCCCCCCCCCCCCCTTCCACTTCCCTTCTGTGGGAAGTAAGTAACGGGGGTAACGGCCAGGGGGGCGTAGTTTGGAATAAAGGCAAAAGTTAATTCGCCCATATTAGTCATTATTGGCTTCAGGCTTACCTGTTTTCAGCTATCCTCCTGCCAAGTTCCTGAATTCCAGATAAATCGAACTAAATCACCGATCAGAAAACCGTCAGCTTCCAAGCCGCATCTTGTAATGGAGTTCTCACGAAACGACAGGTTCGTCTGACTCGGCAACTTTTTGGCGGGAACTGATAGTCTGCCCTGAGATTGTGCGCCGAGATATTTTACCATATTTAACATAAGGGTTGTCAATTTCATGTTACTGCAGCCAGTGTCTTCTCCAGACTCGACAACGGAAGTCGCGGGAAACTTCTGAATCATTAATAATTTTTTTCAACAGTTGCATCAACCCTCCGCTCTCGAGTCTGGGCTCTTTAAATTTTGACTGAAATGATTCCTTGGGCGGAACAAAGCGTCGTCTGCTAAAGCATTGCAGATGGCGCATTGTTCCACCTCAAGGGGTGATTATGTTCAAACTGGGCGAAACTGTATGTATAGGATGAGTTGCCATCATCAGAAGTCGACAACAGAAATGTATGAAATCCAAACTTTCCTAGATTCGAGCTCTTTCAAATAATCGAGATGGTTTCGAATCGAATTTGAGAAAATGTTCGAAACCGAATCGAATCTCGGTTTCCCTGACCCAAGAGGGAGAGAGAGAGAGTTCTTCAATAAAATGTAGCAAATCAATTCAATGAACTTCAGCTTACGATAATAATTTCGCACTCTACTCGTTAAATTGTTCCATACACGAAAGATTTGTTTTATTACAATTTATTCGGTAGTGCCTTTTGTCACTTTCCAATAAACTGTCACAAAATTAAAATTAAAATGATTCTTACATCCCAAATTAAACTGGGGCACTAACTGTTACGGACCATGAAATTAAACGTTGACACAGTGTGTGTGTGGGGGGGGGGGGGGGGGGGTCGGCCAAGGCTACGATCACCCCTCTCTACCTAAAGTCGTGAATTCAGTCGTAAATTCAGACGGTTCTTTCGAAATTGTGCCCATTGAAGAACGAACATTTCAGTCTATGTCACTGGTTTAGCGGCACCAAAATACTATATCACCAGGGCCGAAACTA
This sequence comes from Pictodentalium vernedei, assembly GCA_031216915.1. NCBI lineage: Eukaryota > Metazoa > Mollusca > Scaphopoda > Dentaliida > Dentaliidae > Pictodentalium > Pictodentalium vernedei. Next base: position 221,910,666 of record CM062293.1, read on the forward strand.
GGTCGCCGGATTTGAGGAGGAGGGTGAAAGTTTCTGACAAGGGTACTAATGTGGCATGCAGCAGGCATACCTCCAATTGTGGAGCACTGGGTTAGGAGCAGGGTGCATCTTCCATTGATGAGCGGGGCATCATAAGGAAATTCTGAAGAAACCAGGCTCAATTCGAACTATCTGAAGCTATCAAGTGCATTTGTTTTAATATTTCAATGGACTCTCGGCATTCGTGGGATTTCTTGCGCCTTCGAGCTACTGTAACCGACAATTCAAGTTCTAGATAACAAGTTTGTTACATATATTCGTTAGTGATAATTCCAAGCCTTGATATCATTTTATTTTTTAGGGGTGGGGGGGAGCTTCTCAAGAAGTGATGTCAGGGCTTTTAATATTCAACAGAGGAAAATAGGAAAGAAATTTACTAGTTATTTTAGCTGGTTATTTTCTCACAGACGAGTTTATAGGAGGTCAGCCGCACCCCACCTCCACCGAAGCTTGGACGCCTGACACAAGAGGGAGGTATGGGGGCGTTTCTGACAAGGGTGTCAAAACGGCACGAAACGGGCATACCTCGAGTATATATGAAAACTATGGGTTGGTGAGCGTCCTGAGACATCGTGTGGAAATAGTGCTATCTATCAGGCGCATCTGCACTAATTCTCAGAACAGTTTGCTTAGAGGAGTCGCATCATCACCTCTCCTTCAGGCCTCGGGCCTTCTATAAATGTTACGTCCCAAGGGAAACAATGAGAGGGGATATCGGTTTTCAACTTATCGCGAAGGGCTAGGGTTCTATAATAGGAGGTGCCCGAGGCAGTTTTTTTTTGGGGGGGGGGGGGTATATTTGAATGGCCGTCTTGTAGTGTTTCGGAGGCCTACCCTAGACCCAACAAGAACCCTCTGGTCTTTGTCGGAGGGAAGTGGGGTAAGGTCAGCGACAGGGGAGCTATATTTAGGGGTAGCTCCTCCCCTCCTCCCCCCCCCCCCCGGAGAAAATTTTGAGGTATTTGTAGCGTGTGTATAGGGCCTATATTGGAGACCATTTTGGGGCTCTATGTTGTGCGAAATTTGCATTGGGACAATGATTTTTTTTATCCCCGCTTTTTCAAAAATGCGGGTATATGGTCGGGATCTCCGTTCGTACGTACGTCCGTGCGTACGTCACACCCTGAAAGGCTCCTAGGGTATTTAATTCGAAACGTTTAAACTATGCTAATGTGTTCAGATAGCAATTCTAGATGTGCATGAAGGTTTCGAGATTTTGATTTGGCCCCAGGTGGTTCCAGTGGAACCAATTTTATCGTTAGAAAATCAGTTTTCATCGAAAGGCTCCTAGGGTATTTAATTCGAAACGTTAAAACTATGCTAAGGTGTTGCTAAGGAAATGCGGGGATACACCACACAAATAACTCGATCTAGTTTTTTTTTTTTTTGGGGGGGGGGGGGGCGAAAATTTTAGGTGGGCCAAGCCCCCCCCCCCCCCCTTAGCTACGTTACTATAAAAGGCCTACCTGAGTGCTGGAATCCAAAGAAATAATGGATCCACAAAACCTATAATATGTTCCAGTCTAAACAACCGTTTCCTAACAACCGTAAAGCTTTCTGACGTTGGCTTAAACAAAATTCTTGAATAACTAATTTTTTTCATTTTTGTCTCAAAAACATACGTTATGACCCTTCGTTGGAACGAGCTCGACGAACTCGTTCAAAAGAGGGGTCATAACCTATGTTTTTGAGACAATAAATGAAAAAAAATAATGAAAATTAATTGGCGATTTTTGTGAATAGCACTGGTCGGTTTTGGCCATTACGTTGGGTAAAGGCTTAAATCGTGTCATGTTGGACAGTTCCCGAGGAAAATGAGCGATGTCTGACTATGCAATATTTCTGGCCCCAACTGACAGTTTGCGTTATATAAGACTGTCAGGCAGCGCACCAGAATATTTTACAAAATTTGTTCTTCAGGTTGTTAATTTCATTTTATGGTAGCAAGAATATTTTCCAGACTCGAAGACAGAAATTGCGGTTAATTGTGTCATTACGAGGAATTCTCCACAGATGCACTGAACATCCGACATGAGTTTGGGTTCTGAAACATTTGGAAATGTCTATTTTTTCCCCCGGGCGCAAATAATGGAAATGTGTGTGTCGTGGTGGGTGGGTGGGTGGGTATTGGGAGGGTCGGGGTGAAGAAGCATAATGTACCCAGCTTATCCAGGGATATAGCTAATAGCTGGAGAGCCTTCAACTGGGAGGGAGGGAGGTGGTGATCACTTGGATTTCGATACCATCACCCTCAACTTGTCTACTGGAAAGTAACGCGTCGGGGTAACGTCTGGTTGTCCCTGTTGGGATTTATGTGCCATGGGTATTTATGTACAGTTTATGGTATCGACCCCAAAATAGTGACAATATCTACTTGTGTAAAGTTATGTAAATACATCACCCCACTCCCACCCCATTTCACCCCGTGCACACTGATGTCGAAAAGTACAAATTTCAAGTGACATTTTTTTTATCATAGTGCGCCTAGGAACTTAACCCTTTGATACTTTTGTACGTCTTATGACGAACGAAATTAAACAGCGCGTTGGTACTTGGTGGTCATTTATTTTATTATTATTTTTCGATTTTCTAAAGTTTTATT
>CM062293.1:221913406-222198406 GCA_031216915.1 Pictodentalium vernedei
GGACCTCCACACAGATCATAGAATTTGCGAATTTTGGTGCATTCCACTAGGATATTTGATAATGCATGTAGAGGAAAAAAATATAATAAAATATAATTAGAAAAAACAAAACAAAACAACAAGACCCCCCACCCCCCACCCCCCAAAAAAACCCAAAACAAAACAAAACTAAAAAAAACCCTTGGTATTTCTTTTTTTCACGCGCTATTTGCTGCTCTTCCATAGATAATATAATCTGAGATTTTCGGGGAACGCCACTAGAATATTTGATAATCGACAGGGACATGACCCCCCCCCCCCTAAAAAAACAACAACAGAACAAAAAAAAAGAAGAAAAAAAGACAACAACAAAAACAACAACAACAACAACAACAACAACAAAACATAATTCGATGAAGATAACAGTTATATGCAACTGCCAGACAATCGGTGTCTATGAAACTGAACTGGCATGTATACATATCAACGGCGACGGTATCAGTTAACGACAAAGTCAGGCTATTTTTTCGAATCGGTCTGAGAGAGATTTTTCACCGTTGCGGCATTGACGGACATGTACTATAAGGCGAAATTCCTGAAAATGACGCAACTCGCTTTCGAGAACAGCACGATGAGACTTTGCGGATTTTCACACAGCAAAACATTTCGCCAGAGAAGCCAACTGAAAAGCGATCACCGTCGTCAATCAAGGGCAAAATATCATAATACCTGCATTGAATACATTATTAGACCAATGAGAAGCCATGCAGAATCCGACAAAAAGAGCATTTTGCGGATGAATGAGAAATACAGATTATCTCCGACAGCTGAGCATACCATAACCGACCACCTGTCACCACTGGCCTCCCATGCAGCAATGTCCTTAACCTCAAAATGGATGAGTGACCCTCTAACAAAAATGAGACACCAAGAACAGCCATATTAGACCATATACACGAGTGGAAAGACCAAAGCAGCTGCACCGTGGAAATTCAAACAATACTGGAAAATATGGCTGGCAGAGTCTCCTTAAACAAACACGTGACCCAGAAGCTGGACATCATAAGAGTCACCATTCACTCCACCCCCCCCCCCCCTCCCCGACCCCGCTACCCCTTCCGGCACACATACACTTTATCCCCGCCCCCCTCCTCCTGGGAAACACAGCAGCTCACAACAGTGACACCACCGATTGCAAGGTCCACGGCTTTATTCAAACATCGACACGCTGCTCCAGCTTAGTATTTATCAGGCACCCACACAACCAGGCATATCGGATATCTCACCGAAACGAAATAACAAGCATTTGCAACATGCTAAACAGGATACCAACAACTGAAATGTACCTGGGTTGAGGATGATTAGAAGGAGACCGTTGGTTGTCATACAATGCCCATCGGTACATTCAGTCTCTGTTATACGGTCACCATTTGTATCTGGTCGCCAAATTTGACCTAGGGAGTTGGTGCTTCCACCTCCACCTTTTAGTTCCAATTTCCAAAGCACATCGACAGGGTACTGACAGTAACTACCTTCACAATGGGCAATTTACCTTCGCTGTTGACCCGTGTACTTTCAGCTTCCCGACCACCATTCCAACCATGGTCATCATATATTTGTTCCATATTTACTAACAAACCATTCTGTTTGCTGAATATCAATACCAAATAGGACCTTTTAGTCGCTGGCCCAACACTCAATAAGCGACAGAGACGTGAGTGACGAGGGCAGTGACAGGATAACCCTGTTTAGTATGTCTTTTTGTACAACAACTCACTCTTTTTTGTGTGTGGTGTGGTTATGATACATTTTAGAAGTATTCTCAGCTGTATGGCTTGACACCATCTAAGCCCTGCTCTCGAACATTGGTTTGCCAAACAGTTTATATTTTTTGCATCCTCTTTTAACCCAATACGTACAAAATTTACTCTCGACAGCAAAACTATTTGTTATTTCTGTTATTTACGATTTGTGGAAATGTCAAAAGAATCAGCAATAAAGTTTCAGCTCGGGGACCACTGGGTGCAACTCAGTGGCAGGCTTTCCGACTAACTCTTATTATGGGACACTGTAGATTTTCTAAGTCAATATTTATTTATTTATTTATTTATTTATTTATTTATTTATTTATTTATTAGTGTTTAAGGTCACATATTTCTACACACTCACCAATCGTGACCACAACATGTATCTAACGTTAAGACCAACAGTCGTTTATACTCATGTTGCCCATTGTAGAGGACTGTCGATCCAGGCACTGGTAACTGCGTACTATTTTACCAGTAAAACAGGGCTTTTTACCACCGTAAACAAGCACTGCTTCTTTTTCCAGGGTCCCCACTGGGATTCCAAGTCAGTGATTGTTTGGCCACATTGAAGAAAACATATGTAATATTGACTGTCTGAAGTGACCCTGTTTGTCTCTTCGGGTTTCATTGGTGCCTCAGACGACTTATTAATCCTTAGGGGGCCAAATTCCAACTTTGGTCGGTTTTATTGCCTTTGAACATGTGTCCTAACACGCAGTCCCTTGGTGAAATTGAAGTTACATTACAAGTACCCTGGCTGTTGTTTCTAGGCAAGTATTGGCTGCCAGTAAAGGTAGCCAAGACGTGCATAGAAAAACAGCAAACCCACATTTTGTAAACTGGTCGTGTGTGGTATATATTCCCAAATTCTCCCAACATTTTTGAGTTTAATCGCGTTTGAAATATGACTAAAAGTATAACAACAAACCAAATTATCTGAAATACCCTCTATTTTGGAACATTTCAGTAATCGTGGGGGGGGGGGGGGGGGGGGGGGGAGCAGTTGCCGCTGTGAGTTTAATGTTTGTTAGTAATTCTTAGGCATCATCCTTAGAAATTGTTAATGCTCATCGGGTGAAAAACTACCCCATTATGGTTTTGGAAAAGTCACATCCCTGTATTCTAGCTTGTGACATCTGATTCGAATAAGCTCTATGAGCTTGTTTCATTGAGAAAGTCTCAAACTATGGTTTGGGAGAAAATGGGGAAATATTTCAAAATTTGAATGAATGGGCACTTGTCAGATGATGGCTTGGGAGTAGGATGCCTCTTCAACTGTTTGAAAGAATAACATGTAACAATTTTTGAATGTGACACGCCCTCATCAGCGTGGTTTAGAAGAAATTCACCCATCCTGAAATGCAGAATTATGTTGTGGTTTTGCTTTCGTTTATTATTATTATTATTATTACTATGATGGTGGGGGCATGATGCTTTCTTTCTAAAATTTAGAGGGAATATACCAAGTACAGAGAATTTAGTTACTTATTCCCGTTTCCTTATTCAACATTCGAAAAAAAAAAATCAAGGGATATTTTGGTGTTGATGGGTGACCCCCGAGGAATAAAGAAGATTGACACCTCAACCGCCCCAATCGACCCCAATTAGGGCCCTACTAAAGCCCCAAAAGGGCCAGTTACAAAATATCACCAAAGTAGGTAAAAATCACGAGATATTTTGGTGTGGATGGGTGGCCCCCGAGGATTGAAGAAGATTGACACCTCAACCGCCCCAATTGGACCCCATTTAGGGGCCCTACTAAGGCCCCAAAAGGGCCAGTTACAAAATATCGCCAAAGTAGGTAAATATCACGGGATATTTTGGTGTTGATGCGTGCCCCCCCCTCCCGGGGGAATAAAGAAGATTGACACCTCAACCGCCCCCAATCGGACCCCAGTTAGGGGCCATACTATGGCCACAAAAAGGGCTAGTTACAAAATATCACCAAAGTAGGTAAAAATCACGGGATATTTTGGTGTGGATGGGTGGCCCCCGAGGAATGAAGAAAATTGACACCTCAACCGCCCCAATCGGACCCCATTTAGGGGCCCTACTAAGGCCCCAAAGAGGGCCAGTTACAAAATATCGCCAAAGTCGGTAAATATCACGGGATATTTTGGTGTTGATGCGTGCCCCCCCCCCCCGGAGGTATAAAGAAGATTGACACCTCAACCGAGCCCAATTGGACCCCAACTAGGGGCCCTACTAAGGCCACAAAAAGGGCCAGTTACAAAATATCACCAAAGTAGGTAAAAATCACGGGATATTTTGGTGTGGATGGGTGGCCCCCGAAGATTGAAGAAGACTGACACCTCAACCGCTCCAATCGGACCACATTAGGGGCCCTACTAAGGCCCCAAAAAGGGCCAGTTACAAAATATCCCCAAAATAGGTTAAAATCACGGGATATTTTGGTGTTGATGGGTGGCCCCTGAGAAATAAACAAGATTGACGCCTCAACCGCCTCAATCGGACCACATTTAGGGGTCCTACTAAGGCCCCCAAAAAGGGCCAGTTACAAAATATCACCAAAAACAGGTTAAAATCACAGGATATTTTGGTGTTGATGGGTGGCCTCCGAGGAATAAAGAAGATTGACACCTCAACCACCCCAATCGGACCACCTTTAGGGGACCTACTAAGGCCCCCAAAAAGGCCAGTTACAAAATATCACCAAAGCAGGTTAAAATCACGGGACATTTTGATGTTGATGGGTTTCCGAGGAATAAAGACAATAGACACCTCAACCGCTCCAATTGGACCGCATTTAGGGGCCCTAGTAAGGCCCCCCAAAAGGGACAGTTACAAAATATGACAAAAGTAGGTAAAATCACGGAATATTTTGGTGTTGATGGGTGGCCTCCGAGGAATAAAGAAGATTGACGCCTCAACCGCCCCATTCGGACCACATTTAGGCCTCTACTAAGGCCCTAAAAAGGGCCAGTTACAAAATACCACCAAAGCAGGTTAAAATCATGGGATTTTTTGGTGTTGATTGGTGACCCCTCAGGGATAAAGAAGATTGACATCTCAACCGCCCCAATCGGACCCCATTTAGGGGCCCTACTAAGGCCCCAAAAAGGGCCAGTTACAAAATATCACCAAAGTAGGTAAAAACCACAGGATATTTTGCTTTTGGTGTTGATGGGTGGCCCCCGAGGAATAAAGAAGATTGACACCTCAACCGCCCCAATCCGACCCCAATTAGGGCCCTACTAAGGCCCCCAAAAAGGGCCAGTTACAAAATATCACCAAAGAAGGTTAAAATCACGGGATATTTTGGTGTGGATGGGTGGCCCCCGAGGATTGAAGAAGATTGACACCTCAACCGCCCCAATTGGACCCCATTTAGGGGCCCTACTAAGGCCCCAAAAGGGCCAGTTACAAAATATCGCCAAAGTAGGTAAATATCACGGGATATTTTGGTGTTGATGCGTGCCCCCCCCCCTCCCGGGGGAATAAAGAAGATTGACACCTCAACCGCCCCCAATCGGACCCCAGTTAGGGGCCATACTATGGCCACAAAAAGGGCTAGTTACAAAATATCACCAAAGTAGGTAAAAATCACGGGATATTTTGGTATGGATGGGTGGCCCCCAAGGAATGAAGAAAATTGACACCTCAACCGCCCCAATCGGACCCCATTTAGGGGCCCTACTAAGGCCCCAAAGAGGGCCAGTTACAAAATATCGCCAAAGTCGGTAAATATCACGGGATATTTGGTGTTGATGCGTGCCCCCCCCCCCCCCCCCCCGGAGGTATAAAGAAGATTGACACCTCAACCGAGCCCAATTGGACCCCAACTAGGGGCCCTACTAAGGCCACAAAAAGGGCCAGTTACAAAATATCACCAAAGTAGGTAAAAATCACGGGATATTTTGGTGTGGATGGGTGGCCCCCGAAGATTGAAGAAGACTGACACCTCAACCGCTCCAATCGGACCACATTAGGGGCCCTACTAAGGCCCCAAAAAGGGCCAGTTACAAAATATCCCCAAAACAGGTTAAAATCACGGGATATTTTGGTGTTGATGGGTGGCCCCTGAGAAATAAACAAGATTGACGCCTCAACCGCCTCAATCGGACCACATTTAGGGGTCCTACTAAGGCCCCCAAAAAGGGCCAGTTACAAAATATCACCAAAAACAGGTTAAAATCACAGGATATTTTGGTGTTGATGGGTGGCCTCCGAGGAATAAAGAAGATTGACACCTCAACCGCCCCAATCGGACCACCTTTAGGGGACCTACTAAGGCCCCCAAAAAGGCCAGTTACAAAATATCACCAAAGCAGGTTAAAATCACGGGACATTTTGATGTTGATGGGTTTCCGAGGAATAAAGACAATAGACACCTCAACCGCTCCAATTGGACCGCATTTAGGGGCCCTAGTAAGGCCCCCCAAAAGGGACAGTTACAAAATATGACAAAAGTAGGTAAAATCACGGAATATTTTGGTGTTGATGGGTGGCCTCCGAGGAATAAAGAAGATTGACGCCTCAACCGCCCCATTCGGACCACATTTAGGCCTCTACTAAGGCCCTAAAAAGGGCCAGTTACAAAATACCACCAAAGCAGGTTAAAATCATGGGATTTTTTGGTGTTGATTGGTGGCCCCTCAGGGATAAAGAAGATTGACATCTCAACCGCCCCAATCGGACCCCATTTAGGGGCCCTACTAAGGCCCCAAAAAGGGCCAGTTACAAAATATCACCAAAGTAGGTAAAAACCACAGGATATTTTGCTTTTGGTGTTGATGGGTGGCCCCCGAGGAATAAAGAAGATTGACACCTCAACCGCCCCAATCCGACCCCAATTAGGGCCCTACTAAGGCCCCAAAAAGGGCCAGTTACAAAATATCACCAAAGTAGGTAAAAATCACGGGATATTTTGGTGTGGATGGGTGGCCCCCGAGGAATGAAGAAGATTGACTCCTCAACCGCCCCAATTGGACCCCATTTAGGGGCCCTACTAAGGCCCCAAAAAGGGCCAGTTACAAAATATCACCAAAGTAGGTAAAAACCACGGGATATTTTGCTTTTGGTGTTGATGGACCACATTTAGGGGCCCTACTAAGGCTCCCAAAAGGGCCAGTTACAAAATATCGCCAAAGTCGGTAAATATCACGGGATATTTTGGTGTTGATGCATGCCGCCCGGGGGAATAAAGAAGATTGACACCTCAACCGAGCCCAATCGGACCCCAACTAGGGGCCCTACTAAGGCCACAAAAAGGGCCAGTTACAAAATATCACCAAAGTAGGTAAAAATCACGGGATATTTTGGTGTGGATGGGTGGCCCCCGAAGATTGAAAAAGACTGACACCTCAACTGCTCCAATCGGACCACATTTAGGGGCCCTACTAAGGCCCCAAAAAGGGCCAGTTACAAAATATCCCCAAAATAGGTTAAAATCACGGGATATTTTGGTGTTAATGAGGGGCCTCCGAGAAATAAACAAGATTAACGCCTCAACCGCCTCAATCGGACCACATTTAGGGGTCCTACTAAGGCCCCCAAAAAGGGCCAGTTACAAAATATCACCAAAGCAGGTTAAAATCACGGGATATTTTGGTGTTGATGGGTGGCCTCTGAGGAATAAAGATTGACACCTCAACCGCCCCAATCGGACCACATTTAGGGCTCTACTAAGGCCCCAAAAAGGGCCAGTTACAAAATACCACCAAAGCAGGTTAAAATCATGGGATTTTTTGGTGTTGTTTGGTGGCCCCCCAGGGATAGAGAAGATTGACACCTCACCCGCCCCAATCGGACCCCATTTAGGGGCCCTACTAAGGCTACTGTGACAAAAGTAGGTAAAATCACGGAATATTTTGGTGTTGATGGGTGGCCTCCGAGGAATAAAGAAGATTGACGCCTCAACCGCCCCAATCGGACCACATTTAGGGCTCTACTAAGGCCCCAAAAAGGGCCAGTTACAAAATACCACCAAAGCAGGTTAAAATCATGGGATTTTTTGGTGTTGATTGGTGGCCCCAGTGATAAAGAAGATTGACACCTCACCCGCCCCAATCGGACCCCATTTAGGGGCCCTACTAAGGCTTCCAAAAGGGCCAGTTACAAAATATCACCAAAGTAGGTAAAAACCACGGGATATTTTGCTTTTGGTGTTGATGGGTGGCCCCCGAGGAATAAAGAAGATTGACACCTCAACCGCCCCAATCGGACCACATTTAGGGGCCCTACTATGGCCCCAAAAGTGCCAGTTACAAAATCTCACCAATGCTGGTTAAAATCACGGGATATTTTGGTGTTGATGGGTGGCCCCTGAGGATTAAAGAAGATTGACACCTCAACCGCTCCAATCCGACCCCATTTAGGGGCCTACTAAGGCTCCAAAAAGGGCCAGTTACAAAATATCACCAAAGTAGGTAAAAACCACGGGATATTTTGGGGTGGCTGGGTGGCCCCCGAGGAATAAAGAAGATTGACACTCAACCGCCCCAATCCGACCCCAATTAGGGCCCTACTAAGGCCCCAAAAAGGGCCAGTTACAAAATATCACCAAAGTAGGTAAAAATCACGGGATATTTTGGTGTGGATGGGTGGCCCCCGAAGAATGAAGAAGATTGACACCTCAACCGCCCCAATTGGACCCCATTTAGGGGCCCTACTAAGGCCCCAAAAAGGGCCAGTTACAAAATATCACAAAAGTAGGTAAAAACCACGGGATATTTTGCTTTTGGTGTTGATGGGTGGTCCCCGAGGAATAAAGAAAATTGACACCTCAACCGCCCCAATCGGACCACATTTAGGGGCCCTACTATGGCCCCAAAAAGGGCCAGTTACAAAATCTCACCAACGCTGGTTAAAATCACGGGATATTTTGGTGTTGATGGGTGGCCCCCGAGGAATAAAGAAGATTGACACCTCAACCGCTCCAATCCGACCCCATTTAGGGGCCCTACTAAGGCTCCAAAAAAGGGCCAGTTACAAAATATCACCAAAGTAGGTAAAAACCACGGGATATTTTGGGGTGGCTGAGTGGCCCCCGAGGAATATAGAAGATTGACACCTCAACCGCCCCAATCCGACCCCATTTAGGGGCCCTACTAAGGCCCCAAAAAGGACCAGTTACAAATTATTACCAAAGAAGACAAACATCGTCAGATATTTGATGATGGTGTGCGACACGAGAATAATAAAGAGGATTCCATGGAACGCCGTCCCCAAATATGAGGATATAAGGAGTGACAAATTGTGGCTCACTAAAGATTTTCTCGTGGCCCTTATGACCATGAGGATATGTGGAATGGCAAGTTAAGCCTCATTGCCTTCGCGCTTTCATATAATGAAAAGGGTATCCTGAAGGCCAGCCAAGTAATAGAAAGAGATTCCATAAGTGTACCTCTATGCAACATGGTCCGTAAATATCCCAAACCGGGGCCCAACTTCCACTTCACAATTTACTCACCTTACCCTTACTTCCTTTCCTTCCTATCTCTAAGTCTTGGCATGCCCAAGGCCCTGTCCGATGTTTGCTTGTTTCTCCAAGCATACCAATACCACCCATTTCCCTTTCACTTTTCTATTTTTTCCAAGCTCTGACATACCAGCGGTCCTGTTGGTGTCTGCTTGCTACATCTTGCATACCAGCACTACCCATTCCCTCCAACATCCCTATTCTTCCTAAGCCCCGACATGCCCGAGGCCTACCTGATGTCTGCTTGCTACCCCATTCATACTAACACTACCTATTCCCTCCCACTTCCCCCATTCTGGTGTCTACTTACTATGCACGATAACACCACCCATTCCCTTCCACTTGTTTATTCCTCCTGTAGCCATAACTTGCCCAAGGACCTACCTGATGCCCGTCTGCTATGCCATGCGTACTAACTCCTACAGTTGAATATTTGGGTCAGAGAGTAGTCAGAACACGCCACAAAAGTTAATTATAGTAACAAAACACCGATCTTACTCCAAGTATGGGGCTCCTTTGTTCTACCGGAGTACATCCCTCATCAATCGGAAATACCCTTTAGGGGTCACATAACACTTCGCGTGACTCTGTTTCGGTAACATGAAGTCGATGTCGGTGATTTGGGGCAAGTGTCGAGCTTATTTTGATAATTCGCAAGACCTCCGTTGAATCGAACACACACTCAGAACAGACCCCGTCTGTTTAGAGGTCAATGGGTCACATGGCAACAACAAGCTAACATAGAAACCAAGATGGTAGTCTCCAATATAGTCTCTCTCTATAGAAAACGAACAACGGAAACACGTGTCACCCTAACTACACACGCTGTGTATGCTCACTAAAACCGCGTATCACTATCGGAATGAGGTCACAACATGTCCGCTCTCCTGACACCTGACACCCACAATACACCGCGGTATGCTGTAACTTCTGTGGTATGCTACCCCCCCCCCCTCCCGAAGTCCCCCAGATGGGTCCCATTTGGCACATTTCATACTACTAAAAATAAATATAACGTGCGGCGAAATGATAATACGCGCACACGAAATAATAATCCGTGCACACGAAATAATAATCCTTGTGCCTGGATTATTATTTTGTATGTACAGATTATTAATTCGCCTACGCGGATTATCATTTCGTGTGCACCAATTATTATTTCGTGCGCACGGATTATTAATTCGTGTGCTCGGATTTTTATTTTGTGCGCACGGATTATACCATAAGGTGTCATGACCCCCACCCACACTGTCCTAAAAGACAGACCTGCTATATATACTTACCACGCCATGCATGGGAATCCTGTTCAGTGGCGGAACCAGAATCCTTTATGGGGGAGAATTCCAATGGAGGGTGGGAGCGATATGATGCGGGTATATCTCAAAGGCCGCAGACAGGGAGGGAAGGGTGTAGGCAGGTGAATCACCCTCTCCCATTTGTGTGACCTGGCAGTGGTAGAGCCATAAAAATATCTGCGGGGCAGAGGGGTGGTGAAGGCTGCAAGTAGAGGACTTGCTTCGTACGAAGGGGTATCCTGGGTGGAGAAGCCGACATGCCCTCTTCGGGAGAGGGGGGGGGGGAGGGTGTCTCCTCCCAGACAAAAAAAATCACTGTGCATTTAAATCAAGTTTAGTTTTCTGGTGCCATTTGGGGTTAATAGCCACATTTTTGGATGACCCACATTTTAGAGACAAGGTTTATGAACGTACATGCTTTAGACAAGGTCGAGGTTCAACCGACAGCGCTTATATTCTTATATTCTTAAAACATCGATAAATAAATATAAAAAGATGAAAAAAAACACTATATGCGGTTTTTGTTGATGTTAAGAAAGCCTTCGACACTGTTGACAGAAATATCCTCTTTCAAACACTTAACAAAGGGGTATATGTGGTAATATTCTCGCAGTGTTAAGTTCTTTATATCACTTAAGCTTTTATCAAATAAAAACCAAACTTGGCGTGAGCCGCGCACAATTATCGACAATCGGTGTTAGGCAGGGCTGTGTTATTTCGCCGACATTATTTAAAATTTTTATTGATGACATTGGAGACATTTTTGATGAAACATGTGCACCTGTAAAATTAAATAATACTACATTCAATCATCTGCTTTTCGCAGAAGATCTGGTGCTGATATCAGACAACCCTTATGGATTGCAGCGATGCTAAGACAAATTGGACGATTACTCTGTTATAAACGGGCTCCATGTAAATGTAGATAAAATCAAGGCGATGACATTCCACTCCCGTGAGGTTAGAACGCCAAACTTCCACATAGGTTCAAATTCAGTTATTCAGGTATCCGATTACACTTATCTTGGCCTATGTTTCGCAAAAAATGGAAAGTTAACAAAAGCACAACAAGAATTAAGCAAAAAGGCGTGAAAGTACAGTACAGTCTACTAAAGACTTTCAAAAAGGAATGGTCACCTCCGATAATTCTTCTCACTAAACTTTTCGATTCACTTATTAAGCCTATTCTTTTATATGGAATAGGCTTAATAAGTCTGAAATAAACAACACACACGGTGATAAGGTTCCGTGTGAACATGTTCATCTACAGTTCTGTAAAAGCCTACTCGGTGTTAATAGGGAGTCATCCAACCACAAAGCGAGAGCGGAATTAGGTCGATATCCTGTGCGCATAGAGGCTACGATGCAAATGATTAAATATGCAACCAAATTGTACCAGATGCCTTCTTCAACACTGTTGACTGAGGCTAGAATTGAGTCTAAAAATTATACATTACCAGATTCAATCATTTCAAGATGTCACCGTCTTGTGGAAGATAGTGGTCAAGCAAATGCCCCCGGTAAACAACCAGCAAACCTTAGCAATTAGAAAATTGACGTAATTCGTGAAGACTTGAAGACTCGCCACCTTAATACTTTTCTAAATGATATTTACAATGATGATAAGAAGGCCGGAAAAAACAAACTTAGAACCTATAGAGAGTTTAAAGACATTTATAACATAGAAGTTTTATTTACTGAACACAATTTCGGAACATGCAAAAAATATGTTCACCCAATTACGTATTAGTAATCACAACTTAATGATTGACAATGGTATCAGCAATCATAAGTTAGCCATTGAAAAAGGGCGACATTATCAACCGCCGAAGCCTGTTATCGACAGGATATGTACTCACTGTGAAGCAAACTCTGGGAAAATAGAAAACGAATACCATTTTCTGATGGAATGTACACATTATTCAGAGCTTCGATCAGAACTATTTGTTCTGATGAACAGTGAGATTGACGGTTTTATTGATCTGAGTATATTTGAGAAATTCAAATTAATATTTGAAAATAGAACCCCCAGTTTATGCCATAAAATCTGCAGCGTGATCCGGGATTTTTTCGCCAGACGATTATGATATGTTTAGTGATGTGTATTGGAAATTCTAGTTCACGTCTCCACGATCTTTTGCGTATCAAATTAATAAAAAACATATACAGTACTTTGATCATGGAAAATTGGTGGATGAAATTGTAATACTTTGAGTTCCACTTCTGTTCATGTTACTTGTAGATTATCGCATACTGTCCTGTATAGGATCTTTATGCTAATAAATGTTATGTTATGTTATGTTATGTTATGTTATGTTATGTTATGTTATGTTATGTTATGTTATGTTATGCAGCCCCCATTACCTGTACATAAAAGGTTATGAAAGGTCTGTAACAATGGTAATATAGAAAACGAATTCCACTTTGTTATGGATTGTAAGAGATATGACTCTATACGTGCTGACTCCTATCGCAAAATCGAGAGAGAATATCCAGATTTTGTTGGGATGCGTAGCTCTGAGAGTTTCCTATGAAAAATGAAATCCCCGCACTGTGTGTTATCATCTGTAATATGATCCGACAAATGTTTGAATGCAGAGAATGCTTACTTGCGGCATAACACTAATTAGAATGAAATCATTAGCTATAACATGCACCAACTGAACATTAGTGTTTATGGTTTCAAACATATTTTGCTATTTCCTGATATTATTGTTACTAATTTCAATGACGTGCAATCTGCCTTGTTTTTGGTGTTCTTGCAATAAATATTATCTTATCTTATCTTATCTTAAGTATCTGCATCCGAACTTGCAAAAATCCAGTGGTTGGCTGGGATTGCAACATATTCCTATGCTTGTCCGCTACATGTCTAATCTTGGCGGTATTATAAATATTTTTGGTAGGCCCTGGGAAGGTCGGGATCAGTGACGGGGGCATGGGAAAACGCACACACCTCGCCCCCAAAGAGACTTACATTGCCCCCTCCCCCCTCAAAATAAATACAAACTGCCACACATGACTTCGACCCCCCTTCCCCCACCTTCCATTAGGAGACTTCAAAACTGTTGATATAGCTTCGAAATTTGAGAATATTTCAGAGAGACTTAGGCCCTTACCGATGACCTCGCCATCCTGCATTAAGCTCCAGAATCGCTCTCAAAGCTTCACAGTAAAAATTGAAAAAATTACTGAGGGAGGATAACCAGCCCCCACCAACGGCCTCACCTCCTCTAAGGAAGCTTCAGAGTCGCTTACAGAGCTCCAAAAATTTATAATTCGGGGAGAGGTCCCGAATCCGGTGGCGGCGCTACAGGTGGTCATGAAAGGGCATTTGCCCCGAACACAGTCTCCCCACCACCCTCTCTCTCATTTGCCCCTCTCCAAAACTGTCACACCCAGCCACCCTCTCTTACACACACAGTGACTCTCTTTTCTTTATTTACATACAAACTCAGCTGATAAACATAAATCCACTGTAATTTTGCAAGTTTGAAATTTGAAATTTGAAATTTTATTCTGCAGCATACAGATATACAATGTGAGACAAATAAAACAAATTATAAAGTGAGTGTACACTGCATGGAGATGGCATAGCCTCAGAGGCTATCTTCCTGCCATCCCACACAATTTTCTTTTTCTTGACATCATTGCCCTTTTATTCTTGTCTTCATGGATTCAAATTGAGTGGAACGTTCCCAATGCACAGACCGGAAACAAATAAGTTATTACTTTAATGTACATTCTAAAATCGGCGGGGTCAAGAACTAAACCAAATCACCTGGGTTGGGCAAACATGAACCCATTTGGGGTTCATATTCGCCCAACCCAGGCGATCCGGACCAATCACCAGAAAGGAGAACAGAAAGCAAACCCAGTTATCCTTCTTGAGGACCCAACAGACCTCAGAGTGCAGTATTTTTGGTGAGATCTCTTTAAGTTGATATACAGTCGGGACAAAATGGATTGGTACAAATGATTGTGGAAGAATATGAATCTAAAATTGTATCGATTATTTTCTTTTTGAATAAGGGCCTACTATATTGCTGTATTTCAGGGTTTAAATCATTCCATACCTTTGGAAAAGAATGTAACGGTAGGTCCGCCGAGAAACGCGTTCTCGGTTTATTTGTACGTATATTCCCAGCTTGCCTGGTTTCCATTCCAGAAGGATTTCAGTAAATTTCAAAAGTACCGTCAAAAGACACTGGTAATCTATCATGATACCAATCGAATATGAACAAATGGACGTGTAACTTATATAAGTCTTCAAATTTTAGTATGCCACATTTTTTAAATAGAGGTTCTGTGTGCGAGGTATATTTTCTGTTCGTTATTATGCGAATAGCCTTTTTTTGCAGAGTAAGAATTCTGCTTGATGGTGCGTGACCCCATACAAGTATACCATACAATAGGTGGCTATGTATAAGTGAAAAATACAGTGTCTTTAGGGCTTTAAAAGGAAGAATTCTTTTTGCCCTATTAAGGGCAAAGATTGCCCTAGCCATTTTTAGACAGATTACTGAAGTATGTTGTTTGAATTTTAGATTCTCGTCCATATGGATTCCTAGGAATTTGACTGTTTTTTCATCGTTCTGGTTTCCAACAAATGGAATATCTGTGTTGTTTAGGGATATTGTTCTACTAGCAGCGTTGTAAGAATCATTTTGAGGGTGCAATGAGATGCATTTTGTTTTATTTGCGTTAAGACATAATCCATTTGCGGAACACCATTCGCTGATTTTTCCTAGTTCGATGTTGGTCTCGTCTATCAAATTGTCTAGATTGTTACTTGACGCAAAAGCTGTAGTATCATCTGCAAAGGACAGCATATTATGCAGGGTTGAATGGCTAATATCGTTAATGTATAATAAGAAAAGGATAGGACCTAGAATGGAACCTTGTGGTACACCAGTCGTGACTTCCAACGAATCAGATGTGCTGTCCTTGAAAGACACAGACTGGCATCTTCTTGTTAAGTAATCTTGGAACCAGGAATTAGCTAAGCCTCTAATACCATAACTTTCAAGTTTCTTCAGCAGGATTGTATAGACGTGAGTACATTACTTTTTCCAATATTTTCGAAAATGTTGGGAGAATACTTATAGGGCGGTAATTAGTAAATAGTTGTGGATCACCTGATTTAAAAATAGGTATAATTTTGGCCATTTTCATTTTGTCCGGCACTCTCCCTGTAGTGAAGGACAGATTGATTATATGAGACAGCGGATCTGCTACCTCCAAAATTATTTCCTTCAATAGTTTTGTGGACATGTCATTACTATCTTTGGTTGATTTGCCTTTTAGTTTGTGAACACAAATGATTATCTCCTGTTTATTGGTGGGGCTAATAAAGAAAGAGTCTTTACTGTTGCCGCTCAGGTAATCCGAGTATCGACGTTGAGTCGTGGGCACTTGACTGCTTGTAGACTTCCCAATATCAGCGAAGTATTTGTTGAATCGGTCGGCGATTCCTTTCGGATCAGTTAATTCCGTGTTTCCATCTAAGAAGGAGGGGTGAAGTGGTCTGTTGTTATTTGACTTGTATATAGCTTTCCGAAGAATTTCCCATGTTTTTTTAATATTACTTTTGTTTTCGAATAGTATCTTGTTATAGTAATCTGCTTTACAGATTCGTTTCAAGCGGTTGAATTCATGACAATAATCCTTGTATTTTTTGTGTTTTGGATGTTTGGAGATTTTAATTTTTTAACGTGCAATTCATGTTTCGTCTGAGCGGATTGCAATAAGCCCTGCGTCATCCATGTTTCACGTCTGATATACTTTTTGTTTATGGGCATAGCTTTTGTGGGAAATGCTTGTTCAAACGCTTCGTAGAATATATCAAGGAACCCATTGAATGCCGCGTCTGGACAAACCTCGTTTATGACTTCAGAGAAGTCACAAACTGATAAAGAATTTTTGAACCGAGTGATATTCTCACTACTGAATGTTCGTCTATAATTTGGCATTTGAGGGAGTGGGCGTGTGTCTGCTACTTCTATGTAAAACGTAGCAAAATGATCGCTGACGTCAGTAATTATAATTCCTGACATAAGTTTATTGATATTGTTACTAAAAATATGATCAATCAGGGTAGCAGAAAATTCTGTGACCCTCGTCGGCTTTGTGATAGCGGGTATAAAACCCGCACTGAATAGTAAATCTATAAAGGTATTTGTTTTACTGTGCGAATTTACGTTGAGCAAGTCTATGTTAAAGTCCCCCATGAGGTAAACTTTCGTATTTTCCTTACTTAAGGTGTCCAATAATTCAGTTAATGTAGAAAGGAATGTGTCAATGTCTGCTTTAGGTGCTGAGTTCGGCCTATAAATTACTCCGACGATACCCTTTTTCTTAGTGGATATTTCCACAAACAAAGATTCAAACACGTGTGGTATAAAGACAGATAAGTCGTTTCGGATTTTGAAGGGAATACTGTCATTTATGAACATTCCGACACCACCCCTGCCATCATCATCATCGGGGCGCATACGAGAAACTAGGGAGTGGTATCCTTCAAGTTGATATTCTATATTTGGTTTGACATTAAATATTTCCGTCATGCCTATCACGTCTAAAAAGTTAGAGTTTGTTTGCAAGTCGACCAGTAAATTTTGGAGATTTTCAAAGTTAGCGTTCAAGCTGCGGCAATTAATATTAAGTAGAGACAGAGATTTATTCGTACTTGAGATTTCATCTTTAAATTCACTTGGAGTAAAATACTTACAAACAGGATCAGAAATATTGAATGGAAGGGCAGCCATGTCTTGTTCATCAGAAGAAATAGCCTCGTTCAGTTTTGCCATGAAATCATAAGTGTTATTTGTTTGGATCTCATCCAGTGATATGGCATTAGCCATAGTTACTTAAAGTAGTGGAGAAAGCAACCAAGGGTCTCGACATTTTGGGATCACAATTTCTATTCTCGGTGTCCGTGCATTGGGTATTCATTAATATATGAGTAAGTAAATGAAGGTAAAAAGTAGAGTCATAATTTTTGGTGATGTTAAGAGAAAATATAACATATATATACAACATTCGTGAAGATTGGAACTTCAGAGAAAATCCAACTGGTAAATGTTTATCACTAAAGGGTTGTTTCGACTTTGCTCCTCTTACAACACCAGGGTTATATAGGTGTCTTTTCGGTTAAGAACCACAGGAGATAAACCGGAGAGGGGACGGGAGAGGGTGAGAGGGGAGAGGGAGGAGAAAGCAAACCCAGTTATCCTACTTGAGGATGTGAATGCTCCACCACCCTATGCTGTCCAGCAATTGGGTCACCGTTTGCCAACAGCATAGTCGCCGTAATGAGTCTATCTATATCCCTTACCCAACGTGGATAGCAGACGACACTTTTCGAATTCATATATGCATGAACCCTTTCACCTTCCGTCCCCCAAACACACCCCATGACCCATCATCGAAACGAGATCAACGACCTCGCTCCAATGATGGGCCATACGCCACGTTCACGAGACAAAAACTAAAAAAAACGCAATAAATTTGAGTTGCGACTTTTTTGAATAGCGTTTGTCAGTTTTGGACGAGGCGTTTGGCAAAGGGTCAATCTATGAATCAAGTCAAACAGGCGAGCAGAGCATTTGATCTAGTTAGTTGAGACCGTTTCCCCGAGTTACAACCACAGAAAATGAAGACGGCAATTCACAAACATCCCCTGAATCGGGTGGTTATCAACACGGGTTGTTCAGCTTCGCCGACGCTGTACAATTGTGATCAAACACACGCGGAACCAAGTGTGCTACAATTTGCGTTTCTTGTACCATTTGGATTCCGGTACATTTCGTCACCCGAGCTCCACTCCGACCCATGTGCCTGCTAGCAAATAGGAAGGATTGCTCAGGGGACGATTTGTCAAGGTTTCATATCGAATTCAGCCATGGCTGCTGACCAGCCACCATTATCACCATTCGCTATAAAGGATATTATAGAAAGTGTATATCTTTGCTCCTGGACATGTGAATATTCTCCCAAATGCTCTCATCAGATCCAGCCATGGCTGCTTCACAGTGGAATGGGAGAGGGTGATTCACCTGCCTACACCCTTCCCGCCCTGTCTGCGGCCTTTGAGATATACCCACATTATATCGCTAATAATTGGTGCACACGAAATAATAATCATCGTAGGCGATTTAATAATCTGTATATACAAAATAATAATCCGGGCACAAGGATTATTATTTCGTGTGCACGGATTATTATTTCGTGTGCGCGTATTATCATTTCGCCGCACGTTATATTTATTCTGAGTAGTATCAAATGTGCCAAATGGGCCCCATCTGGGGAACTTCGGGGGGTGGGGGGGGGGGGGGGTAGCATACCGCAGAAGTGACAGCGTACCGCGGTATATTGTGGGTGTCACGTGGGTTGTCATAGAAGCGCAGGAGAGCGGACATGTTGTGACCTCATCCCGATAGTGATATGTGGTTTTAGTGAGCATGCACAGCGTGTGTAGTTAGGGTGACACGTATTTCCGTTGTTCGTTTTCTATAGAGAGAGTCTATATTGGAGACTACCATCTTGGTTTCTATGTTAGCTTGTTGTTGCCATGTGACCCAATGACCTCTAAACGGACGGGGTTTGTTCTGAGGGTGTGTTCGATTCAACGGGAGTCTTGCGAATTACCAAAAATAAGCTCGGCACTTACCCCAAATCACCGACATCGACTTTATGTTACCGAAACAGAGCGGCGCGAAGTGTTGTATGGCCCCTAAGGGGTATTTTCGATTGATGAGGGATGTACTCCGGTAGAACAAAAGAGCCCCACACTTGTAGGAAGATCGGTGTTTTGTTACTATAATTAACTTTTATGGCGTGTTTTGACTACACTCTGACCCAAGTATTCAACTACAGGAGTTAGTACGCATGGCATAGCAGACGGGCATCAGGCAGATCCTTGGGCAAGTTATGGCTACAGGAAGAATAAACAAGTGGAAGGGAATGGGTGGTGTTAGCGTGCATAGTAAGTAGACACCAGAATGGGGGAAGTGGGAGGGAATAGGTAGTGTTAGTATGAGTGGGGTAGCAAGCAGACATCAGGTAGGCCTCGGGCATGTCGGGGCTTAGGAAGAATAGGGATGTTGGAGGGAATGGGGAGTGCTGGTATGCAAGATGTAGCAAGCAGACACCAACAGGACCGCTGGTATGTCAGAGCTTGGAAAAAATAGAAAAGTGAAAGGGAAATGGGTGGTATTGGTATGCCTGGAGAAGCAAGCAAACATCAGGCAGGGCGTTGGGCATGCCAAGACTTAGAGATAGGAATGGAAAGGAAGTAAGGGTAAGGTGAGTAAATTGTGAAGTGGAAGTTGGGCCACAGTTTTGGGATATTTACGGACCATGTTGCATAGAGATACACTTGTGGAATCTCTTTCTATTACTTGGCTGGCCTTCAGGATGCCCTTTTCATTATATGAAAACACGACGACAGTGAGGCACAACTTGCCATTCCACATATCCTCATGGTCATAAGGGCCACGAGAAAATTCTTAGTGAGCCACAATTTGTCATTCCTCATATCCTCATATTTGGGGGATGGCGTTCCATGGAATCTTCTTTATTCTTCTCGTGTCGCACAACAACATCAAAATATCTGCCGATGTTTGTCTCCTTAGGTAATATTTTGTAACTGACCCTTTTTGGGGCCTAAGGAGGGCCCTAAATGGGTCCAATTGGAGCGGTTGAGGTGTCAATCTTCTTTATTCCACCCATCAACACCAAAATATTCTGTGGTTTTTACCTACTTTGGTGATATTTTGTAACTGGCCCTTTTTGGGGCCTCAGTAGGACCCCTAAATGTGGTCCGATTGGGGGGGGGGGGGGGTGTGGATGAAGTGTCAATCTTCTTTATTTCTTGGGGGCTACCCGTCGACACCAAAATATTCTGTGATTTTAACCTCCTTTGGTGATATTTTGTAACTGGCCCTTTTTGGGGCCTTAGTAGGGGCCCTAAATGTGGTCCGATTGGGGCGGCTGAGGTGTCAATCGTGTTTATTCCTTGAAGGCCACCCATCAACACCAAAATATCCCGTAATTTTAACCTGTCTTGGTCATATTTTGTAACTCGCCCTTTTTGGGGCCTTAGTAGGGCCCTAAATGTGGTCCAGTTGGAGCGGTTGAGGCATCAATCTTCTTTATTCCTTGGGGGCCACCCACCAACACCAAAATATCCCGTGAGGTTAACCTACTTTTGTGATATTTTGTAACTGTCCCTTTTTGGGGCCTTAGTAGGGCCCCTAAATGTGGTCTGATTGGAGTGGTTGAGGTGTCAATCTTCTTCATTCGTTGGGGACAATTCATCCACACCAAAATATCCTGTGATTTCTACCTTCTGTAGTGATATTTTGTAACTGGCCCTTTTTGGGGCCTTAGTAGGGCCCCTAATTGGGGCGGTTGAGGTGTCAATCTTCTTTATTCCTTGGGGGCCACCCATCAGCACCAAAATATCCTGTTATATTTACCTACTTTGATGATATTTTGTAACTGGCCCTTTTTGGGGCCTTAGTAGGGCCCTAAATGGAGTCATACTGGGGTGGTTGAGATGTCAATCTTCTTCATTCCTTGGGGGGGCCACCCATCCACACCAAAATATCCTGTGATTTTAACCTGCTGTGGTGATATTTTGTAACTGCTCCTTTTTGGCGCCTTAGTAGGGCCCCTAGATGTGGTCCGATTGGGGCAGTTGAGGCGTCAATCTTCTTTATTGCTGTGGGGCCACCCATCAACACCAAAATATCCTGTGATTTTAACCTGCTTTAATGATATTTTGTAACTGACCCTTTTTGGGGCCTTAGTAGGGTGCCTAATTGGGGCAGTTGAGGTGTCAATCTTCTTTATTCCTCAGGGGCCACCAATCAACAACAAAATATCCCATGATTTTAACCTGCTTTGGAGATATTTTGTAGCTGGCCCTTTTTTGGGCCTTAGTAGGGCCCCTAAATGTGGTCTGATTGGGCGGTTGAGGCCTCAATCTTCTGTATTCCTCGGGGGCCACCCATCAACACCAAAATATCCTGTGATTTTGACCTACTTTGGTGATATTTTGTAACTGGCCCTTTTTGGGGCCTTAGTAGGGCCCCTAAATGTGGTCCGATTGGGGCGGTTGAGGTGACAATCTTCTTTATTGCTCAGGGGCCACTCAGCAACACCAAAATATCCTGTGATTTTAACCTGCTTTGGTGATATTTTGTAACTGACCCTTTTTGGGGGTCATAGTAGGGCCACTACATGTGGTCCGATTGGGGCGGTTGAGGCGTCAATCTTCTGTATTCCTCAGGGCCACCCATCAACACCAAAATATCCTGTGATCTTAACCTGCTTTGGTGATATTTTGTAACTGGCCCTTTTTTAGGCCTTAGTAGGGCCCCTAAATGTGGTCCGATTGGGCAGTTGAGGTGACAATCTTCTTTATTCCTCAGGGGCCACCCAGCAAAACCAAAATATCCCATGATTTTAACCTGCTTTGGTGATATTTTGTAACTGACCCTTTTTGGGGCCTTAGTCGGGCCCCTAAATGTGGTCCGATTGGGGCGGTTGAGGCCTCAATCTTCTGTATTCTTTGGGGGCCACCCATCAACACTAAAATATCCTGTGATTTTGACCTGCTTTGGTGATATTTTGTAACTGGCCCTTTTTGGGGCCTTAGTAGGGCTCCTAAATGTGGTCCGATTGGGGCGGTTGAGGTGACAATCTTCTTTATTCCTCGGGGCCACCCAGCAACACCAAAATATCCTGTGATTTTAACCTGATTTGGTGATATTTTGTAACTGACACTTTTTGGGGCCTTAGTAGGGCCCCTAAATGTGGTTCGATTGGGGCGGTTGAGGTGTCAATCTTCTTTATTCCTCAGGGGCCACTCAGCAACACCAAAATATCCTGTGATTTTAACCTGCTTTGGTGATATTTTGTAACTGACCCTTTTTGGGGTCATAGTAGGGCCACTACATGTGGTCCGATTGGGGCGGTTGAGGCGTCAATCTTCTGTATTCCTCGGGGGCCACCCATCAGCACCAAAATATCCTGTGATCTTAACCTGCTTTGGTGATATTTTGTAACTGGCCCTTTTTTAGGCCTTAGTAGGACCCCTAAATGTGGTCTGATTGGGCGGTTGAGGTCACAATCTTCTTTATTCCTCGGGGGCCACCCAGCAACACCAAAATATTCCATGATTTTAACCTGCTTTGGTGATATTTTGTAACTGACCCTTTTTGGGGCCTTAGTAGGGCCCCTAAATGTGGTCCGATTGGGGCGGTTGAGGCGTCAATCTTCTGTATTCCTTGGGGGCCACCCATCAACACCAAAATATCCGGTGATTTTGACCTGCTTTGGTGATATTTTGTAACTGACCCATTTGGGGCCTTAGGGGTGGTTGAGGTGTCAATCTTCTTTATTCCTCGGGGTCCACCCATCAACACCAAAAATATCCCGTGATTTTAACCTACTTTGGTAATATTTTGTAACTGGGCCTTTTTTGGGGCCTTAGTATGGCCCTAAATGTGGTCCGATTGGAGCGGATGAGGTGTCAATCTTCTTTATTCCTCAGGGGTCACCCATCAACACCAAAATATCCTGTGATTTTCACCTGCTTTGGTTATATTTTGTAACTGGCCCTTTTTGGGGCCTTAGTAGGGCCACTAAATGTGGTTCGATTGGCGTGGTTGAGGTGTCAATCTTCTTTATTCCTCGGGGGCCACCCATCAACACCAAAATAACACGTGTTTTGAAGGATTTTAAGAAAAAAAGAGAAGAATCATCACATGACCTTATGACCCCTTGACCCCAGATTGTGGAAGGTCTATTTGGATGATGTGTTTCAATTTTAAAATGACAATTAAAGGATTTCAAGTGATATTTAATGCAACAAAAAAAGAGAAAAAGAAATTCACCATGACGCGTATGACCTCTTGACCCCAGTTAGGGAGAGGATTAAGTTGGGTGGTGTTTTGTCTGTTATAAAATGTGTTTTGAAGGGTTTCGAGTGATTTTATAAACAAAAGATAAAATCACCATATGACCTTATGACCCCTTAAACCCAGGTTAGGGCAAGTGTCTATATGAGTACTGTTTTTCTGCATTAAAATGAGTTTTGAAGGATTTGAATTGATTTTATGCAAAAAAAGAAGAGAATTGTCATAATACTTATGATCCCTTTATCTCAGTTAGGCAACAAGGCATAGTATACGTCAATGTTGCTGTTTGCAGGTTGGTCAGAAATAAACTAACAATCACACTGTTAGCAAAAGTTTACAAAAAAAAATTCTGCCAAAAGGAGGCCTCAAAATTTACTTTATTTTCACGTACATTGAGTCGAAAATTGTCATTCAGAGGTAATGTTTTATCAGGAATAACATGGGCAAGGCGAGTTTTCTATGCAACGTGCAATTAACGCAATGTGCAATTAACCCTAAACCATGAAATATTCAGGCAGAGCAATAACGTGTTGCACACATGCAGATATCGAGATATTAAGCTAAAATTCATGTGTGGGGTTAATTTTTTTATCAGGAGTTACATGGGTTGGATGGATTTTTCGTTTAACGACTTTAACATTGTGTTATCACTTCAACCAGGGCAATACCGGTATGAACACCTACATGTTCAGAGATATGGGGCTGAAATCTTGTACCCAAAGGGTATTTTTATTGGGACTAACATGACAGAAAAGCTTAAGGTACAAAGTTATTTTAACTCTTCATTCATCAACCCTTCGTACAACACCACCATGCACTCATACATTTACAAGCTCATATGTGTCACCTGAGGTAATTTTACTAGAAAGGGGATTTGGGATATGTCCTGATTGAGAATGCCGTTGCCACACTAGTAAAACCTTCAACCACAGCAACTCTGGGAGCCTGGAGAATTGGTGGAATAATTGTGCATAGGAGAGTGACCTCTGCTAGTTGTAAAAAAAAAAAGTGTCAGTTTATCAAAATTTTGTCGATATTTAAATACAGTGTGTTTTGTGTTGGTCGCATTGTATGGGGACATGAGTACACCCATTTCTCTTGAAAACTGACTTTCATTTGACTTTCATTTGACTGTAGATGTAATTGGATTAGAGACAATTGATAGACAAGCTCCACATTGTATGTTTATTGCATTAACTCTTTCATGCAATATTTCTCTATTGCCAAGGAGTTTCCTGTCATTGTCAGGGGCATAGCCTGTGCTCCCAACTTGCAGATACGGTCATGAAACAACAAGAATTTATGAGTTCAGAAAATTTGGTTTGTACTCAATCACCCAAAATACGGCTTGCTTTAAACTGTTTTGTTTTTGATGGTAACCATTGCAGCTTGGAAACACAAAGCAGATTTTAGTTAATAGAGTGACAAATTTTTCTGCCCATTTATTAATAAAGCCTGCCAAATCCAAGGTTATCGTACGCTAAGTGTGATACAAGCATTACAGATAAATGGAATTTGCAAGCCTCTCCCCCTCCCACATACCCATATGACCCCTTGACCACGGGTTTGTGGCGAGGATCTATATTTTTGTGATCTTTTCCACTTAAAATTAAATTATGAAGGATTTTGAATGATTTTATGGAAAAAGAAGAAAATCTCCATTTTGAGCTTTATGACCCAAGTAAGGGTGAAAGTCTATTTGAGTGACGTTTTTTGTGCCTTAAAATTAGTTTTGAAGGGTTTTGAGTATATTACGTTCAACATTGTGGTAACACTTGAACCAAAAACACCTTTATGTTCAGAGATATGGAGCTGAAATTTGGAAACTAGGGGGGTATTTTTTATTACTACTAACATGGCGGGGGAATTTTAGGTACATAGTTATAAGTTATATTTGTCACCTGAGGTAATATTACCAGAAAAGGGGACATGAGATGGGTCCTGATTGCGTTTGATGTTGCCTTAATGGTGAAACCCCAACCACAGTAAATTTGGGGGCCCGAAGAGCTAAGAGAACAAGGGCAACGCCCCGGTCCCCCGACCAAGATGGCAAATTCAAGGGAGCTGTTAGGATGCAATTTGTTCGCAGAGCATGGCCATTTTTTAACTTGACCTGTATTTCCAACCAATTAAACCACATACTTAGTTTCGTTTCAATCAAATGATCCAAAGTAAAGTTATCATCTGGACAACACAAAAACTGTATTTTTTAAGTCGAAAAAGGGGAATAAATCCAGTAAAAATCAGTAGAGTGTGCCCATTTTCGAACTTGACCTGCATTTCCACCCAAATAAGCGGCATACAAAATTTCGTTTCAATCAAATGATCCTAACTAAAGTTATCATCCGGACAACACAAAAACTGTATTTTTTAAGTCGAAAAAGGGGAATAAATGCAGTAGAAATCAGTGGAGCGTGCCCATTTTCGAACTTGACCTGCATTTCCACCCAAGTAAGACACATACCAAATTTAGTTTCAGTAAAATCATCCAAACTAAAGTTATCATCCGGACAAGGGTGTGACAGACGGACGGATGGACGCACAGACGCATGCACGGACAGACGGATGGACGGACGGACACTGCTGATTACAACAGTCCCCCGAAGGGTCGGGGGACAATAATAGTGAACAGCACGGGGACCTCGGGTAGTTGTAAATAAGTGTGAGTCTATCATAAGTTTTGATTGCATTGTTTGGGGACCTTCACGCCAATTTCTCTGAAAATTTTACTTTAATTTGAATACAGCTGTAACTGGATTATAGCCAATTGATAAACAACCTCCAAATTATGAGTTTGCTTGCTGTCCATTTGCTACTGTATAGCTATTGCCAAGGAGACCTCCATTAGAGGTACAAGCATTCTCCTGAGAGCAGATATGCAAGTGCAGTCCATTACTGACTAACAAAGTTACTCTAAGTATTGTCACAAACGTCACTCTTAAAGTATTAGGAAGAAAATAAAAAGCTACCTATCACCACCCTGTCATACCCATACAACGCAAATTTCACAATGGTTGAGTTTCTAAGTGGTAGACTATTATTCCCATAATTCCTTCAAAAGACTAAATGTTTTTGTACGCCAAGAAAAGCCTGTGATTCTACGGAATCACCCCATCTAGTTTATTTATTGATGCTTAAAGACATATATTTCTAAACAATAGTTAATCATGAGGGTAGCATAGATATGAAGTCAAGTCCAGGCAATTGTTTATACCCCTGTTACCCATTTTAGAGGACTTTCACCCCAGACAATGGTTACCAGGTTCTGTGTTACCAGTTAAACGAAGCTTATTTACCACAGTAAATAAGCACTGCTTCAATTCGTAGGATTTCCATAGGGGAGACAGTGCTCTGAAATATACTTTTATTCAGTTATGCCTTATTCACACATCTTGTGCCATAAAAATATTCATTAAATCTGTGTAGAATTGTCAAAACAGCAGAATTTCAAGTTGCAAAGTTTTCCCATAATACAACTAGGAATTTCACCAATTCAATCTTGTTTGACAGAGATCATTGAGCTCTGTCAAACAAGATTGAATTAGTCAATTCATATTTGCATTATGGCAAAATGAGCCGTTTGCAGAGGGCTGCAGTGACGAATTAGAAGAATTACTCACTTTATGACAGATATTCAATTCCTCACACTCAGCATCCCTGATTGCATAAACATCTAACAGGGGGCAATGTAATTGTAAATAAACAAGACAGTCTAACGACATCCACATCCCCCGCCGACCTTTATGCTATGATAGGAATGAGACAGATGAAAAGATGGATGAACAAACAATGAGATGGTGAATGGACTTCATTGGACAAGGTTAAAAACCACTCAATAAATATCATTTATTTCTTTTATCGCAACTGAAGATATCCTCCAATAAAAGTGTCAATGACACTGTAGCTTAACTTGTCTGTGTGTTGTGTTTTATGAAAAGGATAATGTTCAATGTTTATGAAAGGATTATGAAATAAGACAAGAATTGTGATAATTGGGAATATGTTAATTTCTGTTCCCTGTATACTATGTTTTTGTATTGTCACAAACGTCTCTCTTAAAGTATTAGGAAGAAAATAAAAAACTACCTATCACCACCCTGTCATACTCATACAACGCAAATTTCACAATGGTTGAGTTTCTAAGTGGTAGACTATTATTCCCATAATTCCTTCAAAGGACTAAATGTTTTTGTACGCCAAGAAAAGCCTGTGATTCTACGGAATCACTCCGTTCTTGTTTATTTATTGATGCTTAAAGACATATATTTCTAAACAATAGTTAATCATGAGGGTAACATAGATATGAAGTCAAGTCCAGGCCATTGTTTATACCCCTGTTACCCATTTCAGAGGACTTTCACCCCTGACAATGGTTACCAGGTTCTGTGTTACCAGGTAAACGAAGCTTATTTACCACAGTAAATAAGCACTGCTTCAATTTGTAGGGTTTCCACGGGAGACAGTGCTCTGAAATATACTTTTATTCAGTTATGCCTTATTCACACATCTTGTGCCATAAAAATATTCATTAACTCTGTGTAGAATTGTCGAAACAGCAGAATTTCAAGTTGCAAAGTTTTCCCATAATACAACTAGGAATTTCACCAATTCAATCTTGTTTGACAGAGATCATTGAGTTCTGTCAAACAAGATTGAATTAGTTAATTCATAATTGCATTATGGCAAAATGATCCGTTTGCAGAGGGTTGCAGTGACGGATTAGAAGAATTACTCACTTTATGACAGATATTCAATTCCTCACACTCAGCATCCCTGATTGCATAAACATCTAACGGGGGCAATATAATTGTAAATGAACAAGACAGTCTAACGACATCCACATCCCCGCCGACCTTTATGCTATGACAGGAATAAGACAGAAGAAAAGATGGATGAACAAACACTGAGATGGTGAATGGACTTCATTGGACAAGGTTAAATACTACTCAATAAATATCATTTATTTCTTTTATCGCATCTAAAGATATCCTCCAGTGAAAGTGTCAATGACACTGTAGCTTAACTTGTCTGTGTGTTGTGTTTGATGAAAAGGATAATGTTCAATGTTTATGAAAGGATTATGAAATAAGACAAGAATTGTGATAATTGGGAATATGTTAATTTCTGTTCCCTGTGTGCTATGTTTTTAATATAAATAATATGAGGTGTACACTGTACTGAAGAGCTGAGGGGTGGGTTAATATGACCTCACAGTTAATGTATGTGGCCCTCACAGTTAACGTATGTCAACCAAAGTTACCAAGTTACAGTGAAATTATTCCAAAACGAGTCATCCTATCAAGTTACACTGAAATCCCTTCATAAATATGGCCTGTAGACCAGTGTAGACTGTGCTAAAGGTTTTCGGGCTTCAGGCCTGTGTAGCCATGACGGTTGACCGATTACAACTAAAAGGGAACGTCCTCATCTCAACATTATACTGAGTCATTCTATTAAGTTACAATGAAATCCCTTCACAAATACGACCTGTAGTCTGCACTAAAGTTTTTTGGGTTTTGGGCTCAGGAAGTCATCATGGTTGAATGATCGCATCCAAAAGGGGACGTTGTCATCTGGGCTTCATCTGGAGTGATCATACGAAGTTATAATGAAATCCCTTCATAAATATGACTGTGCTAAAGGTTTTCGGGCTTCGGGTCCCTGTAGCCATCTCAGTTGCTCAATCACATCCAAAAAGGGGCGTTCTCATCTAGACGTTATATGAAGTCAACCTACAAGTTACAATGAAATCCCTCCATAAATATGACCTGTAGACTGTGCTAAAGGTTTTCGGGTTTTGGGCTCGGGCAGTCGTCAAATGGGGAAGTTCTCATCTAGACATCATACGGAGTCATCCTACCAAGTTACAATGAAATCCCTCCATATTAAATATGACCTGCAGACTGCTAAAAGTTTTTGGGCTTGGGCAGCCATCACGGTTGACAGATCATGACCAAAAGGGGACATTCTCATCTAAGCATTATGCAGAGACATCCTACCAAGTTACAATGAAATCCCTTCATAAATACGACCTGTAGACTGTGCTAATGGTTTTGGGGTTTTGGGCTCGGACAGCCATACCTGTTGACCGATCGCGACCAAAAGGGGACGTTCTCATCTAGACATGACCCCCAAACCTGCATATGAAATTTCGGGATGGTCAGACAAGAACTACGGGGTGTAGCCTGTGCTAAAGGAAAATGTGTACAGACTCACAGACTAACAGACTTCCGCACACGTGATGGCAATAGCTTATCATGACTTTGTCAAGTTAAGCTAAAACTAGAAATTTTACAGAAATTCAGAAAGGTCCATAAATCTGGTAAAAAGATGCGGACCAATCTCATTATCGACCTGGACATGTTTTTATACCCAATAATGTTGATGACCAAATATCATTTAATTTCTTTAATCGCTACTGAAAATATCTTCCAAAAACCTGCAATTTTGGTAAATTCAAAATCGACAAGGGCTATAACTCTGGAAAAATTATTTGAATCGAAACTTCCTTTCCATATGCACATGTACACATCATACTGCACGCCAAGTTTTGTAAAAATCCAATAAATATAAGTGTCAATGACACTAGCTCAACTTGTTAAGACATATACATGTATAGTATGTGACACAGCAGTGACAAACATCTAGGTAATGACCTGATAACAAAGGTACATATAAAGTATTGTAACAGTCTGTACATAAATACTGACCATAGCCTGTAACAAATATATAGGTAAAGTATTGTAAAGGTGGATGACAGTCAGATGCTAAACTAGAAAAGAAATCTTTTGAGTCCCAGAGTGGGTCTGACTGAACCCCAAAATATTTGTTCTCATTCCACAGTGATAACAAAGGCACCCAAAACACACTCGTTCCTGTCCCAAGGTGAAAACAAAGGGACCCAAGAAGTTTCGTGAAGATCAGTTCATAAATAAGAGCTGTATAGAAGTTGTGACAAAAAACTGATTGGACCTAATTTCGGTACAAAATGGCCACTGGCTGCCATCTTGAAGTTTGGAAAGCACCCAGAAACACTCGTTCTCGTCCCAAGGTGATAACAAAGGTACCCAAGAAGTTTTGTGAAGATCGGTTCATAAACACAGCCTCTAGCCTGAGCCGTATTGACATGTGCTCTTACAGTGTATAAGTAGCACTGAATAAATCAAAGTTCATCTAATTTGCATAATTTCTGCACGATAAAAACTATATGTGATGTATTCCATGTTACTAAACATTCATACAAAAATTTATTCAAATCAGAACTTTCATACAGAAATTCTGTACAAAAGACTGATTGCACTAATTTTGGTACAAAATAGCTGTTGGTGGCCATCTTGAATTTCGGACCGCACCCCAAAACACTCGTTCTCATCCCACAGTGATAACAAAGGTACCCAAGAAGTTTCGTAAAGATCGGTTCATAAATACGGTCTCTAGGCTGAGCCATATAGAAGTTGTGTACAAAAAACTGATTAGACCTAATTTCGGAACAAAATGGCCACTGGCAGCCATCTTGAATTTTAGACCGCACCCAGAAACACTCGTTCTCGTCCCAAGGTGATAACAAAGGTACCCAAGACATTTCGTGAAGATCAGTTCATAAATACAGACTCTAGTCTGAGCCGTATTGAATTTTGGACCACACCCAGAAACACTCGTTCTCGTCTCAAGGTGATAACAAACGTACCCAAGACGTTTTGTGAAGATCGGTTCATAAATACAGACTCCGCTAGTCCAAGCCGTATTGACATGTGTACTTACTGTGTGTTAGTAGCACTGAAAAAATCAAAGTTCATCTAATTTCCATAATTTCTGCACGAGAAAAAAACCCGTATCACTAATGTGATGTATCCCATGGTACTAAACATTCACACACAAAATTATTCAAATCAGCACTTTCATATGGAAGTTCTGTGCAAAAATCTGATTGCACCAAATTTTGTACAAAATGGCTGCCATCAGCCATCTTGAATTTCGGACCGGACCCAAAAACACTCGTTCTCGTCCCATGGTCATAACAAAGGTACGCAAGAAGTTTCATAAAGATTGGTTCATAAATGCGGCCTCTAGCTCGAGCTGTATTGAATTGTTAACGGCCAGACGGACGACTGGCCATGGCATAAGCTCAAATTTGGCTTCGCCTAAGTTGAGCTAAAAATGCAGGAGGAGTTGAGCGGACAAGCATTTGTGACAGAAATTTGGGTATTACCAAGGGCTGTAACCACAAAAAATTTGTCGCATCGAAAATTCCTGACCACATGCACATCTACACTTGATACTAATACTTCAGACCAAGTTTTGTAATGAAAGTGTCAATGACACTGTAGCTCAACTTGTCAAGACAAAGACATGTACATGTATAGTATGTGACACAGCAATGACAAACATCTAGGTAATGACCTGATAACAAAGGTACATATAAAGTATTGTAACGGTCTGTACATGAATACTGACCGTTGCCTGTAACAAATGTATAGGTAAAGTATTGTAAAGGTGGGTGACAGTCAGATGCTGAACTAGAAAAGAAATCTTGGAGTCCCAGAGTGGGTCTGACTGAACCCCAAAATATTTGTTCTCATAGCACAGTGATAACAAAGGCACCCCAAAACACACTCGTTCCTGTCCCAAGGTGAAAACAAAAGTACTCAAGAAGTTTTGTGAAGATCAGTTCATAAATACGAGCTGTATAGAACTTGTGACAAAAAACTGATTGGACCTAATTTCGGTACAAAATGGCCACTGGCAGCCATCTTGAATTTTGGACTGTACCCAGAAACACTCATTCTCATCCCAAGGAGATAACAAAGGTACCCAAGAAGTTTTGTGAAGATCGGTTCATAAATATAGCCTCTACCCTGAGCCGTATTGACATGTGTGCTTACATTGTGTAAGTAGCACTGAATAAATCAAAGTTCATCTAATTTGCATAATTTCGGCACGAGAAAAAAACCCGTATTATATGTGATGCATCCCATGGTACTAAACATTCACACAAAATAATTATTCAAATCAGGGCTTTCATATGGAAGTTCTGTGCAAAAATCTGATTGCACCTAATTTTGTACAAAATGGCTGCCATCGGCCATCTTGAATTTCGGACCGGACCCAAAAACACTCGTTCTCGTCCCACGGTGATACCAAAGGTACCCAAGAAGTTTCGTAAAGATCGGTTCATAAATACGGCCTCTAGCCCGAGCCGTATTGGCATTTGCACTTACAGTGCTGAAAGTAACCCCAAAAAACATCGAAATTAGTCTAATTTGCACAATTTACGTATGAGAAAAAAAACCCGTATTATATGTGATGTATCCCATGGTACTAAACATTCATACAAAAAATTATTCAAATCAGAGCTTTCATATGGAAGTTCTGTACAAAAAACAGATTTCTGCATCGTCGGTACAAAATGGTGGCTGGCAGCCATCTTGAATTTCAGACCGCACCCAAAAACACTCGTTCTCATCCCACGGTCATAACAAAGGTACCCAAGAAGTTTCGTAAAGATCGGTTCATAAATACGGCCTCTAGCCCGAGCCATAGCAAGTCAGTCTAATTTGCATAATTTACGCACGAGAAAAAAACCCGTATTATATGTGATGTATCCCATGGTACTAAACATTTATACAAAACTTTATTCAAATCAGAACTTTCATACAGAAGTTCTGTACAAAAAACTGATTTTTGCATCATCGGTACAAAATGGCCACTGGCAGCCATCTTGAATTTCGGACCACACCTAAAAACACTTGTTCCCGTCCCAGGGTCATAACAAAGGTACACAAGAAGTTTCGTAAAGATCGGTTCATAAATACGACCTCTAGCCTGAGCCATAGCCAATTGTTGACGTACGGCCAGACGGCCAGATGGACGGACGGACAGACGGACGACGGGCCATGACAATAGCTCAAATTTGACTTCGTCAAAGTTGAGCTAAAAATCCAACAAAAAGGAGGAGGAGTTAAGTGGACAAGCATTTGTGACGGAAATTTTGCTATTACCAAGAGCCATAACAAAAGTCGTCGCATGGAAAATTTCTGACCACATGCACATCAGAACTTGATTTGATACTGATACTTAGTTTCGTAAAAATCCAATAATGAAAGTGTCAATGACACTGTAGCTCAACTTGACAAACTTGAACTTGGTAAGTTATAAATGAAATGGCAAAATTGAAGATCATTGGGACCAATGTCAGTTTTTTTGCCAGTGGCAACATTTTTTGACAGAAACCGAAGAAAATCAATAGCTCCCATCTAGAGGCCCCCCCAAACAAGCATGCCAGGTTTCAAAGCAATCCGATCATAAATGTGCCCTGTAGGGTGTACAAAAGGGAAATATTGTGGTCTGACTAGACTAAATTCTAAGAACGTTGGCCGTGGCAACATTTTTTGACGGAAATGGAAGAAAATCGATAGCTCCCATCTAGAGGTCACCGTAAATAAGCATACCAGGTTTCAAAGCAATGTAATCATAAATTAGCCTAGTAGGGTGAGCCAAAGGGAAATATTGTGGTCTGACTAAACTAAGTTCTAAGAATGTTGGCTGCGGCAACATTTTTTGATGGAAATTGAAGAAAATCGATAGCTCCCATCTAGAGGTCACCCCAAACAAGCATGAAAGGTTTCAAAGCAATCCGATCATAAATGTGCCCTGTAGGGTGTGCCAAAGGGAAATATCGAGTCTTCTGACTAAACCAAGTTCTAAAAACGTTGGCCGCGGCAACATTTTTTGACAGAAATTGAAGAAAATCGATAGCTCCCATCTAGATGTCACCCCAAACAAGCATGCCAGGTTTCAAAGCAATCCGATCATAAATGTACCCTGTAGGGTGTGCCAAAGGGAAATATTGAGTCTTCTGACTAAACTAAGTTCTTCTAAGAACGTTGGCCGCGGCAACATTTTTTGACAGAAATTGAAGAAAATCGATAGCTCCCATCCAGAGGTCTCCTCAAATAAGCATACCAGGTTTCAAAGCAATCTGATCGTAAATGTACCCTGTAGGGTGTGCCAAAGGGAAATATTGAGGTCTGACTAAACTAAGTTCTACGAACGTGGCCGTGGCAACATTTTTTGCCAGAAATTGAAGAAAATCGATAGCTCCCATCTAGAGGTCACCCTAAATAAGCGTATCAGGTTTCAAAGCAATCAAATCATAAATGTGCCCTGTAGGGTGTGCCAAAGGGAAATATTGTGGTTTGACTAAACTAAGTTCTGAGAACGTTGGCCGCGGCAACATTTTTTGACGGAAATTGAAGAAAATCGATAGCTCCCATCTAGAGGTCACCCCAAACAAGCATAAGAAGTTTCAAAGTAATCTGATCATAAATGCGACCTGTGAGGTGTGCCAAAGGAAATTGTGGACGTACGTACTAATGTACTAATGTACTAACGTACGTACGTACATACGCCGACGGACGAGAAGTGATGGCAATAGCTCAGCTTGACTTTGTCAAGTTGAGCTAAAAATGTCGTCGGAGTTAATTAATTGTATACTGAATGGTTCAGTTTTTGACAATTACAAGCAATTAACGTGGTTATTCTTTCAACCAATATCCAGTTTACTCCCTAGGGCCTGGACAATTTTTCTGACTTCCAGGACTCTAAAACCTGTTAGTGTGGTGTTCTGCCAGTGACAGCAATTTGTCTTGGCTGCCTGAAAAGGCACTGAAAACTTGACTAGAAACCACTGCCTTTCTCATCAATATATTTATTTCTTTTGTGAATATCCCCTCAACACAACAAAAGTTTGCCTATCAAGTTTCATCTTTTCCATATCAGTATCATGCCTGTCTCAACCAATTCTATCACGCTGTCAC
Organism: Pictodentalium vernedei; assembly: GCA_031216915.1. Classification (NCBI taxonomy): domain Eukaryota; kingdom Metazoa; phylum Mollusca; class Scaphopoda; order Dentaliida; family Dentaliidae; genus Pictodentalium; species Pictodentalium vernedei. Next base: position 221,948,675 of record CM062293.1, read on the forward strand.
AGACATTCAGAGATTTTCATAGCTGTAATTTTACAAAGGTGAAAAAAAACATGAGTGCCTTGGGGTAAAACACTTTTATTTTGTTTGCATTTTGGGTGTTAGATTCAATTTTTAGCTTAACTTGCCAAAGTCAAGATAAGCTATTGCCATCACATGTGCGGAAGTCTGTTCATATTTTCTTCAGCACAGGCTACACCCCATAGTTCTTGTCTGATCATCACTAAATTTCATGTGCAGGTTCAAGGTCATGTCTGGATGAGAATGTCCCATTTTGGTCACGATTGGTAAACCGTAACTGCAATGCAGGCCCGAAAACCGAAAACATTTAGGACAGTCTACAGGTCGTATTTATGAAGGAATTTCATTGTATCTTGGTAGCATGGCTCTGTATAATGTCTAGATGAGAATGCCCTATTTTGGTCGGGTTCAGTTGACCGTGGCGGCCACAGGGGCACGTTACCATAATTCCTTTAGCGCAGCCTACAGGTTGCATTTATGAAGGGATTTCATTGTAAATTGGTAGGATGACTAGGTTTAATGTCTAGATGAGAATGTCTTCCTATTTTGGTCGTGATCGATCAACCATGATGGCCACACAGACACGTGACCTAGATTTGTTTAGCTAAGTCTACAGTTCATATTTATGAAGCGATTTTATTGTAACTTGGTAGGATAATTTGGCATCGTGTGATGTCTAGATGAGATTGTCCTATTTTGGTCATGATCGGTCAGCCATTACCGCTGCTTGGGCACAATGACCTAGATCCCTTTAGCACTGTATACGGTTGTTTTTTTTAAAAGATTTCATTGTAACTTGGTAGGATGACTCGGTATGATATCTTGATGAGACTCTAGTATTTTGGTCGTGATCTATCGGTCAACCCTGCTTGCCACATGGGCACGCGACCTAGATTCCTTTAGCAAAGTCTACAAGTCATATTTATGAAGGGATTTCATTGTAGCTTGGTTGGATGACTCGTTTTGGAATGATTGTACTGTAACTTGGTAACTTTGGTTGACATATGTTCACTGTGAGGGCCACATCAATTCTTTAGTACACTCTACACATCTAATTATTCTTCTTGAAAATATAGCATGTAGGGAACAGAAATTAACATATTCTCAATTATCACAATTCTTTCATAATCTTTTCATAAACATTGAACATTATCCTTTTCACCAAACACAACAAAGGCAAGTTAAGCTGCAGTGTCATTGACACTTTCATTAAAGATCTGCTCTCATAACATAAGCAAATTATTCTAACAATGAGTTAATCTGGATTGTCATCAAGCCTGGAAATAAGCAATCTGTCAATTGCAGAATGAGATCCCCAGAGGGTGAATTTGCTAATGATATACCATACAATGAGCTAGAATCCCTCAATTTATCTGCTGGGTACCTCATTCTGGTCAGGCCTGATACCTGGATTTAGATTGAGGTTCACAGAGGGTAAATTTAGTAATGCTACCCTGCACGGGAGCATCACCAAATTCCCCCTTTGGGGGTCCTCATTCTGCAGGTTACAGTCTGCTTATTTCCAGGCTTGGTTGTCATATTCTTTCTTGTTCACAAAAGCAGATCAGCCAGATCAAATATGACATCTATGGAACCATGACTGATTTGGCTGATCTGGACTTGTCTACCTGGGGAATCTGGCAAACCAGATCAACTGATTGTTGAGGTCTTGTTTCAGTATCAAGATATGCACAACTTCTCATTTACATGGGCGAGGATATTTTGCATTTGAATTACCTCCCCTACTCACTATCCTCATAATGTATACATTTTCTGGAAGCTCTCAGCATGGTCTTTCCTAGACAAAACAACACACAATCAAAATCTGGCTATATCATTCAAATACTCAGCTGAATGGCATATCTGATTGCTCAAAATGGGTCAAAACTTTCTCATTTTGGGGATAAATTTAAAACTTAGATGTGAGTCTTCGATGGAAGACGTGTGTCGCCTGCACTATATTTTAATATTTCAGACAGAATTCTAAGTGGAAAAGGGGCATAACTCTGGAAAAAATACAGCGGATCAAAAAATAAAATAGGAGGTGCACAATGCCATTATGTGATAAAGAATCACTGAAAGTTTCATCAAAATCCATTCATAGGTTAAAAAGGAGTGGCAGATAAGAGAAAGTCTGACGCGGACGACGACGCGGATGATGCAAGACGACAAAAGTAATCCCTATATGTCGCTCCCCACTTCGTGGGGCGGCGACACAATTATAAGATATAATAGAATAAATGCTCAGTTTAGAACCCGGAGATAGGAAAATGCCCCAAATCCTGTTGTCTGAATATTTTTTCTCATGCAGAGTGGCTATTAAATTAACAGAGTTCCACTATACCAATCTAATAGAACTCGTTTTCTGCAGTAATTCTACCTTGATCCACCTCAAGGGTTCCCTTGGGAAATCTCTCATGAACACAAGTTGGGATACCATTAGTGAGATCACAAAGCTGGAAATAGGTCCTCAGTGGCTAAGTAATTCGCACTGTACTAAACAAGAACTTGACAAGGGGAAAACGGAAGCATGTGGTTCAGTGGTTATGGCATTGGACTTCAAACCAAAAGGTCCATGGTTCGATCCCTGCAATGTGTAACTGCATTGTGTTCTTGGGCAAGGCACTTAATCCTGACTGCCCATGTGGGGGCACGGTGGTACCGTGTACTAAGGTGTACTGCACATCGACGGTGAACATGTCTTCAACCAATGCTAACCCTGCTTGTGTGGACTTGTATGCTGGGGAGTTTGACAGTTGCTTGCCATTGCTTTGTGGTTCCCTCTGGGTACCGCGGCTTCCTCCACCCATAAAACCATCTGACACGAGGTGACCCTGAATGTCAGAAAAGTCATAAAACCCTCAAAAATAAATGATGAGGGGAAACATAAAACAAAAATCATGTAATAATGTGATAGTCTTTTAATCAAATCATGTACACAGAAGTACATCAATTTATTAAAACATTAAATGAACAATTTTATACATGATATGAGAGTTTTTCTATTTTATGTACAATACATTAAAAAACCCATAAATATTACTACCGAGTTATTTACAGCTAAACAAGAGTTTTCAGCCCACTTTTTGTGGATTCAAAATATTTACCCCATTAACTATTCAGTTTGTGTAATCGGACACATGTTCTGTCTACATTAATAAGAAATTTTTACGATAAAAAATAAGATGGAATCTTATTAACAAAATAACAACAGTGTCACCAAATATTCTAATAGCTGGAATATTCCTTTATACCAGAATTTTGTCAATTACAAACCTTCTTATGATGAATTTGAAGACTGTTGAACAATCCGAGTGGCATGAGCACTTTGTGTGGGTTGATTAAAACCCTCTGCACACTGATGTCGAAATAACAAAATTTCAAGCCGCAACATTTCCCACAATGCAAGTAGGAAGTTAACCCTTTACCTAACATAACAGACCAAACTAACCACAGCTATTTACAAAATTCACCTTTCAATGTCCATTATTTTCAGCTTATGACCCCTCATTTGAATAAGCTCACCGAATTGTTCCAATGAGGGGTCCTAAGCTATGTTTTTGATTCAAAAAATGAAATAATTTAGTTGTTAAAGAATTTTGTTTGCATGTGTCTGCTTTTTTCATGTTAGGTAAAGGGTTAACCAATTCAATCTTGTTTGACAGAGCTCTGCCAAACAAGATTGAATTGGTTAATTCCTAGTTGCATTGTGGGAAATTCTGTTGCTTCAAATATTGATATTTTGACATAACATACAGAGGGTTAATGTAACAAGTAACAATTTTTATTCTCAGTTTGGAATTTTGACACAGTGGAGGAGGCTTCTAATTCTAATTTGCAGAGACAAGAAATTTTATTGGATCAGATGTCCAAAATAAAACACTGAGTCACTAAATATAATTAGATTTGGTGTGACAAGTCAATGATTTTATATTCCATTACAGCAGTCACCATGTGGTCAATATCAGTGTTTGTTCAAATCTGAGGAATCACTAGTGTTGAAACAATTAATTAATTAACCTATACTGCAACAGTTACAAGCTTTCTCAGTAACAATTTCTGTTACTGGTTAACTGCACCCTCTCAAGACAAAAGTGTGTTTTGGGGTTCAGTCAACGGAAACTATGCAAAATTTAACTTATGTAAGTCTTGCATAAAATACTTGGGCCTGATCATTCAGGACTCAGTATTTTATGCAAAATTTGCACAATGTTGGAGGGCTTCCACAATGTTGTGTCTCTAATTTTCTAACTTTTCAAGATAGACAAAAAAACTGAATAACTCAACATATGGGGAACACAGACCAGAGTAACTGTGGCTCCTCAAACAGAAAGCCACATTCCTTATTTCAGGTAACATTTAGAGTCTATTAGACTTTTAGGTGGTGATACATTTTAAGAGTTAACCCGTTACCCAACGTAACGGCCAAAACCGGCCAGCGCTATTCTAAAAAATCGCCAATTAATTTTTAAAATATTTTCATTTTTTGTCTCAAAAACATAGGTTATGACCCCTCGTTGGAACGAGCTCGTCAAGCTCGTTCCAACGAGGGGTCATAACCTATGTTTTTGAGACAAAAAATAAAAAAAATGAGTTATTCAAGAATTTTTTTTGCAAGTGTCGTCTGCTTTTCATGTTAGGTAAAGGGTTAACTTGCTGTAATGGAAATTCTATGACATTTTTGAATTGATTATATCTCTGTCATTCTATGATCTGTGCCATTCATGCTATGAGTGGTTAGTAAAGGCTTCCCATCCATTTCATTTTCACCTATCAGAAACAAGCTGAGTTCCTCTGCTGAGTCCATTCACAAGACAGGAATTTTGAGATACAATATTTTAGAATCAGCACATCTTATTTTTTGAAAAAAATTCAGTACATGTATTTATTTATTTACTGGTGTTTAAGGTCACATACTTGTATACAATGGTTAATCGTAATTGTGACAGTTTGATGGGTGGAGGAAGCCAGAGTACCCAGAGAGAACCACCGAGCATCGACAAGCAACTGTTAGCTCCTCAACATTCTAACTCTGATCAAGCTCCGCTCAAGCAGGATTACAGTGGTTGAAGACGTGCACCATCGACGTGCAGTATGCCTTAGTACATGGTGCCATCATTCCCCAAGTAGGCAACCAGGATAAAATGCCTTGCTCAAGGACACAATGTGGGTGTCCCGGACAGGGATCGAACTCTGGACCTCTAGCACAGAAGTCCAACAGTCTACCACTGAGCCACCACGCTACCCTTTTGAAAAATGCTCTGAAGACAAGGACTATATGTGAACATTTCGGACCAAAAAAAAACAATTCACACAGATCAATCACTTCTGTTCTTGTACATTTTATGTAAACGAACCTACAGATTCCTAATTTATGAAAAAGTGTTTCGTGCCAAAACGGGAGATACAACCTTTTGGAAGCTCACCTGATAAGTTACATTCTCTCATTATCAGAACTCTCTTTGGAAACCACTTCAGTCTAGGTCATGACTGCATTATTATTGTTCACAATCGTAGCATATGCACATTCTCTGTTCCCAAGTAATGGGTGGTTGATTGCTAACAGAATAGCTACAAGTAAACAGTCAACCAGTTAAAGGACACCCTAACCATTTAACAGGTTCAGTGCTAGAAACCACTATCATGGCGCTATTAAAAGAGGCTAGAAGCCACTTTAGTGGCTTTATGCTGGATGCATTAGCTTATTGTTTGCTCAGCAGTAGAAGAAAATGAAAGTGTCAATGACACTGTAGCTCAACTTGTCAAGACATGTACATGTATAGTATGTGACACAGCAATGACAAACATCTAGGTAATGACCTGATAACAAAGGTACATATAAAGTATTGTAACAGTCTGTACATAAATACTGACTGTAGCCTGAAACAAATGTATAGGTAAAGTATTGTAAAGGTGGGTGACAGTCAGATGCTAAACTAGAAAAGAAATCTTTTGAGTCCCAGAGTGGGTCTGACTGAACCCCAAAATATTTGTTCTCATAGCACAGTGATAACAAAGGCACCCCCAAAACACAATCATTCCTGTCCCAAGGTGAAAACAAAGGTACCCAAGAAGTTTCGTGAAGATCAGTTCATAAATACAAGCTGTATAGAAGTTGTGACAAAAAACTGATTGGACCTAATTTCTGTACAAAATAGCCACTGGCAGCCATCTTGAATTTTGGACCGCACTCAGAAACACTTGTTCTCGTCCCAAGGTGATAACAAAGGTACCCAAGAAGTTTCGTGAAGATCGGTTGATAAATACAGCCTCTAGCCCGAACCGTATTGACATGTGTACTTACTGTGTGTAAGTAGCACTGAAAAAATCAAAGTTCATCTAATTTGCATAATTTCTGCACGAGAAAAAAACCCTGTATTATATGTGATGTATCCCATGGTAATAAACATTCATACAAAAAATTATTCAAATCAGAACTTTCATACAGAAGTTCTGTACAAAAGACTGATAGCACTAATTTGGTACAAAATGGCTGCTGGTGGCCATCTTGAATTTTGGACAGCACCCCAAAACACTCGTTCTCATCCCACGGTGATAACAAAGGTACCCAAGAAGTTTCGTAAAGATCGGTTCATAAATACGGTCTCTAGCCTGAGCTGTATAGAAGTTGTGTACAAAAAACTGATTAGACCAAATTTCGGTAGAAAATGGCCACTGGCAGCCATCTTGAATTTTGGACCGCACTCAGAAACACTCAATCTCGTCCCAAGGTGATAACAGAGGTACGCAAGACGTTTCGTGAAGATCAGTTGATAAATACAGCCTCTAGCCCGAGCCGTATTGACATGTGTACTTACTGTGTGTAAGTAGCACTGAAAAAATCAAAGTTCATCTAATTTGCATAATTTCAGCACGAGAAAAAAACCCGTATTATATGTGATGTATCCCATGGTACTAAACATTCACACAGAAAATTATTCAAATCAGCGCTTTCATATGGAAGTTCTGTGCAAAAATCTGATTGCACCAAATTTTGTACAAAATGGCTGTCATCGGCCATCTTGAATTTCGGACCGGACCCCAAAACACTCGTTCTCGTCCCACGGTGATAACAAAGGTACCCAAGGAATTTGGCATTTGGCATTTGCACTGACAGTGCTGAAAGTAACACTAAATACATCAAAGTTAGTCTAATTTGCATAATTTAAGCATGAGAAAAAACCCATATGATATGTAATGCATCTCATGGTACTAAACATTCATACAAAAAATTATTCAAATCAGAGCTTTCATATGGAAGTTCTGTACAAAAAACAGATTTCTGCATTGTCGGTACAAAATGGCGGCTGGCAGCCATCTTGATTTTTGGACCGCACCCCAAAACACTCGTTCTCGTCCCACAGTCATAACAAAGGTACCCAAGAAGTTTCGTAAAGATCGGTTCATAAATGCATCCTCTAGCCCGAGCCGTATCCAATTGTTGAAATACGGACAGACGGGCCATGACAAAAGCTCAAATTTGGCTTCGCCAAAGTTGAGCTAAAAAATTGAAATAGATTTGTTCAGTTACAATAAACTGTAACAAAACAATTATTTATGAACAAAATCTTCCTACATTAAGGCTACACTTGCTGGTAGCTGGGTATGTTTGAAAAAAAATATCCATGTTTCAAATCACATTTGAAAAGCACCTTGTATCACACTGTGTTCAGATTTCAAACTGAGAAGAAAAAAAATCAATAATTGTTCGCATTCCATCTTGCGTGTAACAGGCTTCTCATTTGACAGAGCTCAGTATTTTAGTTTCTAAGCATGGTTTATTACATGAAATGAAAACAAGCCCAGTGAATATTCTACAATATGGTCAAAAGTTAAGTTCTGAAATAAAAATAAACATTTAAAAAATTTTCAATACAGATTTTCTTTGGAAAATGCTACTGTCTCAACTTTCTTGCTGCAAAGCTGACCAACTGGCTAGGAAGGTTTGAAGTTCCCTTCTGCATTTATGGCCTACTGACTGGCAGTGGTGACAAATAGAGACGGTGAAAATACTTGTGGTGGAAGCCAGCACATGAAATGTACAGAGTAATTTGATATTTGTCCACCTGATAGGTTGACTTCATTCAAACTTGACCAGCTTGTCCAGTAGAAGTTGAGACCCTAGCACAGGCAAGTAAGAATGTGAATGTGTCCAAACCCTGGGTGGAAACAGACATGTAATAGTGTTTACATGTTGTCAAAGGTTACTTTCATCATCTGTGAGAACATCATTGCTGCAACACAAGTATAAAATAAGTGTTTTTGCTATAATTTATTGGGGAGTGCCAATTGGCACTCCCCAATAAATTATAGCAAAAACAATTATTTATGAACAATATTTTTCTGAACTAAGGTTATTTTTGCTAAAAGCATGGTATCTATAAAAAATATACTCATCATTGTAAAATAATTTAGCACGCTACCATATAAAGGCCATTTCAGACTTTTACAAAATTTATGGCATCAAACAGGTGCCCCAACATGCATGCATTGAACATTCCAATCCACAATAGTCAAGATTACCAGGGAAGTGGCTTCTAATCAGTTCTTGGCTAGAAGTCATTGCTAAGCCTCAGGCAACCAACAGTATAGTGTGAACTGAGGAAAATTGTTCAGGCCTTTAAGAGTTTAACAGTAAATTAAAATTTCTTCGATTGTCTGATGTAACTGACCCCAAAAAGGTCCATTATTAGCAACAAATGACATGCAAATGAACATCCAATCAAAATACAGCATTTTAGGGGGTGGGGCTTGGAGGGATACACATTTGACAAGCCACAGCCAGATCTGATGGAGTGTATATCAACAAATATCTCCATCCATCTTGATGAGCCTGTCTTGTTTTTCTCCATGCATTTATCTTGATGAGTCTGTCTTGTATTTCTCCATGCATATGTCATCATGATTAAATTATTCCAAAATATAACCAATACATGTATCTATACTAGGAAAATAAAATTTTCATCTTGTCCACAACCTTGGTACAATATATTGCATAAATTCTGTTCATGGCCCAACACATATAAATTGCAAATTTCATCCAGTTATGTCAACATTCAGTTTTGGAATTTGCTTAATTACCTATTCTCCTACTCGGAAAGTTAAGTACTTCCATTTCCCTAGCTTCTTTACTCTAGACTTTCTATAAATGCTAGGAAATGGTACAAATACTTTAAAGATTTGAAAAATGTCACTGTTTTTCCTGGAAGTCTGCAATCGTATTTATACGAGAACTGGCGTGAATGAGGGAGCAGGTCTTTTCGGCCTCGGGAACATTCGGCCCCGGGAACATTCGGCCTGGGAACATTCGGCTCAAAATCATTTGGTGGAATGAGCCCTTAACTATTATATATATTTTTAATCAAAACAAAACCCTGTTTGTTGATCTAGTTAGGAGGGATAAAATCTACAAGAACCAACTTTCATAACTGAAAAAGGTTTTACTGTACATTGGAGCCAACTTAATTGGATAATTGAAAAAAACCTGATTAATTGCACATAACTTCCAAAATGAAACTATTTTTTTATTAGAGTTTTAATGACACTTTAGACAGGTCAGACAGTTTTATGAGTGGAGGAAGCCGGCATGCCCAGAGAGAACCACCAAGTAGCAGCCAGCAACTGTCAGACTCCCCAACGTACTATTCCGCACAAACTGGGTTAGCAATGGTTGAAGACAAGTGCACCATCAACATGCAGTACGCACTAGAAAACAGCACCACCATACCCCCAAGTAAGAAATCAGGATTAATTAAGTGCCTTGCCCAAGGACACAACATAGTTACCCCTGATGGGGGGGAGGGGGGCTATGGACCTTTTGGTTTGAAGTCCAATGCCACAACCACTCATTCACCAAGCTCCCACTGAAACCATTTACCATAAGTTCAGTACTAATTTGTCTTGTTAACTAAATGTAGGTTATAGAGTAAAGTCCTGTTCATTTCATAAAAAATCTTGTGATCAACTAATTCAATGCTACTTCCAAAATGATTCCACTTACAATGTCTCAGTGTCCTGTTGACTTCTAACATCATGTGTTGATCAGAAATGTTACTGACAATATTTCCATAATGGGCTATTTGATGGCGATCATGCGATAAAGAGAATTTCAAATTCTTACTGTTTTATACAGACTTGACAAACATTATCCACTAAATCTTGATTTGAACCCCAGGAAACCTCAGTTTAAATTCAGTTGAACAGAATAAAAAAATGCATTTGGGTCTCGAGTAAATTCATTTTTTCACATTAATGAGGCTTTTATTTTTTTAATATTGTTATTTTCTTTGTCTGTTAACTCTTTATCTAACATAGCATCCGGAACCGAACAGGAAATTGACCAAAATAAGATAAGCCTACCACAGCCTAAAATATCTTAAAAATGTCTCAATAACACCATACAAATATGGATATCATTAGAACTGGCTATTCAAGGAAAAATTGTAAGAATTTTTCTTCGAAAAATGTGAAATTTAATTTATTTTTTAAAAAAGCTGTGACCGGTAAAGGGTTAACTGGTTTTGGACTCCATTCTGAAGTGCATGTTTCACAACATGAAGGTTTCATATTCTGTGGATGTGGTTCAGATTATCTTTGAAGTGAATTTATTTCATCTGTTTGGCTTCACCTTGACCTTGCTATTGTTTATGGGAGAGAATATACAGGATGAAGCCAGACTATCTGTAAAGGAATACTGAGCAGTGGCAAGCAACTGTCAGAGTTAGTAGTTGAAGGCAAGCACACCATCAACATGCAGAATGTGTTAGTTGGCTCTCACATGGGCAATCAGAATTAAGTGTCTTGCCCAAAGGACAACCACAGATACAAGCCAGAAAATAAGCACACTGTCATCTGCAAAATTAGGTCCCCAGAGGGTGAATTTAGTGATGCTACCCTGCACAGCAGGGTTGCACCACTAAATTTACCCTTTGTGAACCTCAGTCTGAATCAAGGTCTCAAACCTAAACAGAAAGAAGTACCCAGAGGATAAATTGGCTCACTGTATGGGATAGCATCAGCAAATTCACCCTCTGGGGACCTCATTCTGCAAATGACAGCTTGCTTATTTTCAGGCTTGCACAGATACCACTAGTCAAGATCGAACAATTGACCTTTTGTAGTAATGGGTGATCAGCAGACTTTTTCCCTATCTAAACTGCAAAGTCTACAAAAATGCAGAACATGTAGCATGATTGCAACAGTAGTTGGAGAATTTCAACCAAACCGTGACTCATTCACAATCTAGTTGAAATTTCTCTAACTACTTTTCTTCTCACAATATTGTAGAATCTCACTGGTTGAAAAAAGAAATGTGAGAACACAGAAAGTCTCAATTGCAAACCAGAAAATAAGCAGACTGTCATCTGCGAAATGAGGTCCCCAGAGGGTGAATTTAGTGATGTAGCCCTGCAGAGCAGTAGCATCACTAAATTTACCCTCTGTGAACCTCAATCTGAATCAGGGTCTCAAAACTAAAAAGAAAGAGGTACCCCAGGATATATTGGCCCACTGTATGGGATAGCATCATCAAATTCACCCTCTGGGGACCTCATTCAACAAATGTCAGACTGCTTATTTTCAGGCCTGCTCATTTGTTTTTATTCATTTGATATTGATTTTTTGGCATTTTTATTTTTGAAATCTCAAACACTGGTATAAGCTTGTCATTACCAAAGTGTGATCTGTTTGAGAATTTATTTATTGATGTTTATGGTCACATATTTCTGCACAATGGCTAATCATGACCATGACAGTTTTACGGGTGGAGGAAGCCGGAGTACAAGGAATGAACCACCGAGCAACTGTCAGCTAACCAACTCAACACAAGCAGGGTTAGAATTAGTTGAAGATAGGGGCATACTGCATGTCAATGATGCACTTAAGTACACAACACCACCATGCCCCATGTGGGCAATGGAGGTGAAGTGTCTTGCCCAAGAACACAATGGGGTTGTCGCAGGTGGGATTCAAACTAAGGACTTCTCGGCCTGCACCTCTACCTGCTGAGCCACCGCACCCCGATCTGTTCGAGAAAAAGATTGCTACTGCAATCACAATACCGTAGTTGCATTAAAACCTTGTTTGTCTCTTCCTCCTATAAAAACTAATGCAAATGGACCATTCATCAAATTATCTCACATATCTTGTTCTAACTTGGGAATAAATAACTGAACTGGAAATAAAAATAAAATTTTGAAATTTCATCAAAAAGTTAGTTTTATATTTTTAAAAAATTCAGTAATGGGTTTAAATGAGCTATAGATGTATAGCAAACCTCTTTCAACCTGATTGGTGTTCAAGCCTTCATTTGATATATATCTGTCAAACCTACCCAACCACCCAGCCATACAAATATAAAATATATAAAAACAGCCAAATAATTTACCTCTTTTTCTTCTTCCAAAATATGAATTATAACCACCTTCATGAAACAAGCATTTTTAAGCTCAATCAAATTCATTAAAATGAGAAATCAATGGGGCTATAAGACTTGTTTTGAAAGAAAAATAAAATTTTAAAATTATTTTTGAAACAGACACTGATAAAGATTTTTCCCCGAGGTTGTTAAGTTGGTGGAAAATTGTCATAGTTCTGATAAAAGATCTGATAGCACTTCACTGCACAATGAAACCATGAGATCACAAAAATAAAATAATTGTTTTATTTTAAAACTGATAAGAACAAATCTGAAATAAAATCTCTGAAACATGAATTGTCTGAAGTATTTTCGGTCTGCTGGAAGACTCTGCCTTTTATTTGATGAAAAGGAAAATGCAGAAGTACCAAAAACATCTCACTGTATAAAATTTAAGATTTTTCTACAATGCATATATTGTACCCTCTTACTATGAGAAGATTATCAAGGTTGTTGCTTGGAGTCATATAGGTTTTGAAAAAAAAAATTCAAAAGTGGTAAAATTTCCTATTAAAGTTTATCAAGTTAATGACTAGCAGGGTGCTAAATTATTTTTCAGAGGTTAGTAACATGAGTATTTTTATCAAAAATACCATGCTACCAGCAAGGGGTGGGGGGTTAGCAAAATTTTAAAAAAGAGAATTTTTTGTAACGATTTATTGGATAGTGTGTTGGCACTTTCCAATAAACTGAAACAAAACAATATTAAATAAACAATTATTTCTACTTCTGACCTGGCAACAATCTAATGCATACAGTGTAAAGCAACTAAGAGGCTTTCAACATGTTTCAATAGAGCCATGATAGTAGCTTCTAACACTCAACCAGTTAACCCTTTACCCAACAAATCGCCCGCATCCGCCCGCGTAATTTGCAAATTGAGCAGTTGAAAAAATATTATTTTTCAAAAAATTTCAACAACACCACATTATGTGACCCCACGTTGGAACGAGCTCGTCAAGCTTGTTCCAACGAGGGGTCACATGATATGGTTTTGTTAAAATTTTTTGAAATATTTAAAAAATGATATTTAAAATAATAAATTTTTATATCGTCTGCGTTGGGTAAAGGGTTAACTCTTTACCCATGACATAGGACAAACAAAATTTGTTATTTTAATTAATGAATTTAATTTAAAAAAAATTTCAATCAAACCATATTATGTGACTGCTCATTGGAACAAACTCAACAAGCTCATTCCAACGAGGGGGTCACATGATACAGTTTTGTTGAATATTTTTAACAATAATATGTTTTCAATTCATAAGTTTGAAAATTATGCAGACAGATGTCGACGATTCGATGGGTAAAGATTTAATATTGTATTGGTTAAGGCTTACACAACCAAGGGGCACCTTCAGCAGATGGAAAGACTTCAAATAACACTGATGGTGAAAGGAAGAGCAGTTCCTCCTTGGATCTGCTAATCCATTAGATGAATGCTGCCATTACATGCAAGTGAGAATGTGTTAAAAAATCAGGTAATGTTTGGTCAATCAAGATATTGTCTTTGTTCGTAAAGTGTCTACAACATCCAAAAGATTTTTTGAGTCCATAGCTAGAATGTGAGCTGCCTTCAACATGCCTCGTCTGTATTCTGTATCCATCGTTGTACTGCTGTATTGTTGAGCAAGTTTCATAGAATTGATGAGAGATGCCATATCTGTACTCAAAACTTTCTGTGCCATTTCAACCTGGAATTGTATCAAAGAATATGTTTAACTTCTTGCATGCTGCTGGAGGATATTCCTGCCCAGGACAGGATTTCTCTTGCCACTGAAATATGTATAATTTCGGCATATTTAATCAAATTTCTACCCTGTAAATTGAATGGACTTTTTCACCAATGATTCCTGGGGTAAAATTTATATAAATTTTTCTTCAAATTTAGTCATGGCTGCTGGAAAGCAGCCATGACTAGATAAGATAAAAAAAATATCTTAAAAATACGCAGGTAAAGAGATAATTCAACTGTGAGTAACTGTCAAGACTCGACAATTTAATACTGTGGCACAGGCAGAGTAAACATTAAGACAAGACAAGTTCAGCATTGACATGGTGTAAGTTTATGGTCAATGGGCTGTACGCCTATTGTACACTTTCCTTTAGCCAATGTGAATCCTACTTGTGCTGAGACAGAAAATTGGAGAGTTCGAGAGCTACTAAATGTTCCACAGTGGTTCCCTCTGGATTCCTCCACTCATAAAATTATCTGACATGCAGCCTTGTCAATTTTCAAAATTTGCCAAATTGATATTGCATTGGCAAACAAGAGGCCCCACGGGGCCTGACGCACTCATCTTGAACAGAACACAATTTAAACAGAGTCCAAGAATGAGTCAACATTAAGCAAGCCATCTCCATAGGCTACACTGTCAATCCTTGAGTACCTCATGAGTGACAAAATAATCTGGGCATCACATCTTTTCTTCAGTTGATCTCAAAGTAAAATGTAGAGCTCACCTATGAAGCCCCTTGATACAACCTATGTGGATTAATCTCAGTTACACACTTCTAGAGGGTACTGAATACAAAATTTTTAATTCTTCAGCAAAATGGCATTTTTCGGCTCCCATAGAGAGCCCAAATATTAACCCAGGCTCTTGATTTGAACACAGTTGAATCTGTCTTCCCTAGAGATGTTGTATACCAAATATGAAAGCAATCTGATGAGTGGATCTGAAGAAGATTTTTGAAGAAATTCCCTCATATTGTACTAAGTTAAATTTCATGTTCCCATATGGAGTCCAAATATTAACCTAGGCACTCGAATTGAACAACCTGGAATCTGACTCCCCTAGAGATGTTGTATACCAAATATGAAAGCATTCCAACTGGTGGATCTGAAGAAGAAGATTTTTAAAGAAATTTCCTCATATTGCACTAAGTAAAAATTTGGGCTACCATAGTGAGCCCAAATATATACCTAGGGATCTGATTTGAACAAACTTGAATCTGACCCCCTTAGAGATGTTGCATACCAAATATCACAGCATTCTGACTGGTGGATCTGAAGAAGAAGATTTTTTAAATTACCCTCCATATTGAACAAAGATAAAATTTGGGCTCCCCCCCCCCCTCCCCCCCCCCCCCCCCCCCCCCCCCCCCAAGAATGCTGTATACCAAATATCAAAAGATTCTGATGTTTGGTTCTGGAGAGAAGATTTTTTTTAAATTTTTGCAAATATTTTTCGATGCCCATTACAGAACACCCTAACATAACCAATGGCATTTTTCTTTTTACCATTCAATTCTACTGGTCCTAAGGATACTTCATACCAAATAACAGCTTTCTGTTCCGTGTGGTTTGGGAAATATGGGCGGTTGAAAATATTTCTATTTTTAGCTCTCAGGGTACCCAAGGGGATGCAGGAATTTTTTTTTTTTGCATGGGTCAAGTACTTATGACCCAATAATACCACAAACCAAATTTGGTTCATACTGGACCATCACCAAAAATCTTACCCCTCCTACTACAAAGCCAAATATTACTTCACAAACTTTGTTTGAACAAACTTGATTCTACACCTCATATGGAAGCTCCATAGCAAATATCAAGTCATTGTAAACACTGGTTCTTGAGAAGATTTTTAAAAAATTTCCCCCACTCCCTCCCTATGGGGCTGGGCATGTTGAGTTGAACAAAAATGAAATGCCCCTTTGGGACCATCACTCACACAAACTTTCACTTGACGGCCCAGTGGCTTTGGAGGAGAAGACCAAAACATGGTATTGACGGACGACGGATGGAGAGCGATGAGATTAGCTCAGCTTGACTTTGTCAAGATGAGCTAAAAAAGCATTGGCTGTTTATAAAGCCCATTTAAATCGGCATTTTAGCCTTCTCAGTTAAGGTTCTTTATGACAGCTGACCAGAGCCAGAGCAACAGTGTTGTTTTTTTATGCAAATATAATTTGAATCTCGAAATCAGTATTTTAATCATTAACCCTCTTATACATTCTAAAAATATGACCGTTTTTGGTAAAGCTTAAAATATATTGGCTTTCCTTAAATAAATGTTTAGTTCTTCTTGCCAACATTTCGGTCACCCCATGGATACAGATCTCTTATGATTCTAAAAATTTAACAGTGATAAATAATCTCCAAATATTAAAGGGATATCAGGTCAGTCTGTACATTACCAGGTACTGAGGCAGGTATTCTTGCAAATTACCATCAGAATTGTGGCCTTCATCACAGAAGACTGACTGGGCAATGCAGGGCTTGCCTTGAGTCGGGGCTGATCAGCCCAGGCCCCGAGATCAGCCCCGAGGAGCACTTGCTGGGGGCTTTTTTTCAAGCCCCGACATTTTCCACAAAAAAGCACTAACAGTAATGGACAAAATGGAAAATCAGCCCCGAAAAGGCCCCAACCTCAATATGTGGGGCACTTTTTTTAGGCCCCGACCATTTTACTCAAGGCGAGCCCTGCAATGTACATTCTCTAATAGCACAGGGCCAGCTCAACTTTCACTGTGTTCTGAAATTGTTGAAATTGGTCAGTTCCAGTATAGCACCATTCCCAGAGAGTATGTTCACAATAGGCTCAAGCACGATTGTTAGATATTGTAATTCAGGTGGTGTGATCTGTCTGTGGAGAAGCCATTTGTACTGTTGTCAACAATTTTAATCAAGAAGCCTTCATAATACAGTACATGGAGAGTGGATTGTCACTAAATCACCCAGGGAGTGGAGATATCACCTAAAGTATCTGTACATGTGGACAAAAAACAAAAGCAATGTGTCAGCCAATGGACCTCCGTGTATAACCCGGAGGTCCATTGGCTGGAACTTTGCTTGTGCTTGTTATGCTTTGCAACAAATTGCAATTATTGCTTGGGTGGAATCTCCACTCTGCAGGTGATTTAGTGATAATACACTCTCCACATACTGTACATACTTCTCAAATTTTCAGCAACAGGTACCATGTGTACCAGCCCATGTATAAGTCACCCCTTTTCCCTAAATGAAAGTGTCAATGACACTGTAGCTCAACTTGACAATCTTGAACTTGGTAAGTTATAAGTGAAATGGCAAAATTGAAGATCATTGGTACCAATGTTATTTGGTGAAATTTCAACATAACAGCATTGTGTGTGCACAACATCTGAGTAATCCATGCATTTTTAAATGTAAACTGTAGACTGGCTAAAGGAAGAATATTGAGACACAAATGCAGTAAGTTCAGAGGTTATTGTAAATGCCAACTTTTTTCACAGAAATGAACACTAATCAATAGCTCTTATCTAAAGGTCTCGCCTAATGAGCACCCCAAGTTCAAAAACAATCCCCTGATAAATGTGGCCTGTAGGCCATGTCAAAGAATGTTGATGGACAAATGCAATAAATTCAAAGATTGTTGCCAACAGCAACTGTTTTTTGATGGAAATGAAAAGAAAATCAATAGCTCCTATCTTTGTCACCCTGCATAAGCATACAAAGTTTCAAAACAACCAGATAATGAATGCTCCCTCTGAGGTATGCCAAAGGAAGATGTTAATGCACAAATGCACTAAGTTTGAAGGGCATTGCTTGTGGCAATGTTTTTTTCTCTCTTTTTTTATGGAAATTCATAAATATACCATGCAGAGTGCAAAAGGGATAAGTTGCTGCACAAATGCAGTAAGTTCAAAGGCTGGTGATAACGACAAAAATTTTTCATGGAAATGAAAAAAAATCAATAGCTCACATCTAGAGGTCATCCCGAATACACATACTAAGTTTCAAAGTGATCCGATCATAAATGTGCCCTGAAGGGTGTGCCAAAGGGAAATATTGAAGTCTGACTAAACTAAGTTGAAAGGTCGTTGCCAGCAACAACATTTTTTGACAGAAATGGAAGAAAATCGATAACTCCCATATAGATATCACCCCACTCAAGCACACCAAGTTTCCAAGCGATCCAATCATAAATGTGCCCTGCAGGGTGTGTCAAAGGGAAATATTGATGCATACCTGTTTTTACTAAATTCATCAGAGGTCATTGCCAATGGCCACTATTTTTGACGGAAATGGAAGAAAATCGATAGCTCCCATCTACAGGTCACCCCAAATAAGCATACCAAGCTTCAAAATGATCCAGTCAAAATTGTGCACTGCAGGGTGTGCCAAATGGAAATATTGATGCATAACTGCACGAAGTTCATTAAATTCGTTGCCAGCGGCAACATTTTTTTACAGAAATTGAAGAAAATCGATAGCTCCCATCTAGAGGTAACCCTAAACAAACATACCAAGTTTAAAACCATTCTGATCATAAATGTGCCCTGTAGGGCATGCCAAAGGAATATATTGATGCCTGACTAAACTAGGTTCAAAGGTCGTTGCCAGCACAACATTTTTTTGATGGAAATGGAAGAAAATAGATAGCTCTCATCTAGAAGTCACCCCAAACAAGCATGCCAGGTTTCAAAACAGTTCGATCCTAAATGTGCCCTGTAGGGTATGCCAAAGGAAAATATTGAGGTCTGACTTAACTTAGTTCTAAGAACGTTGCCAGCGGCAACATTTTTTTGACAGAAATGGAAAATAGATAGCTCCCATCTAGAGCTCACCCCTAACAAGTATACCAAGTTTCAAAGTGATCTGATCATAAATGCGACCTGTGAGGTGTTCATTCCCTAAATTCGATGCACTCCAGTAATTTTCAACTTTCAGATTACTGGTACAACTACAAGCGTACTTAAGCAACTGAGAGAATTCGAAGTGATCATCAGTTGAATGTCACTGGATCTTATATACAACAGTTACATGTAAAGGCGGTGATTTAGTTGAAAATTTGGGGGTTCGATGTAACCTTTAGTTCCAAATCACATTATTCTGGCATGAGTGACCAAACAAAATGCACTTCTTGGCACATGGATCCTTTAATGTTAAGGAGGAAACTGTTATCTGTTTTTTTATTGGTTGTTTACCTAATTAGACATGGAATGGTTTTCAGCTAACCGAATATTCCCCTTTTCATGTGTATGCACTAAACTTTGGAAGAAAATAATGGGCATTTTCCCCCAATTTTTAAAGTTTATTGAAGTGTTTTTGAAATGTGCATTCATTAAAATGACTGCTTATTGAGGAATACTTTTTCAAATCAACTGCATAGTAAATACCCAACACAATCGTAACAAGCGCAACGCCAAGGGTGGCCATGCCCCAACCACTCATTGAGTAGCATGAGTTTCTAGTCATTTATCTTTTTGATTTGAATTAATAAATATCTTATCTTATCTTGTCTCCATTAAACTATAGCATCCAATACAGAAGGTCACAAAATGTGTCCCAATATGTCTTCTAAGTCAGAAAAGGGCCATAACTGTGCCAAAAAATATCAGACAAAGCCCACTGTCAATCCCAACCTGCATTATAAGGTTATAAACCTAGAATGTGTTTATAGCCCGAATGTTAAAAAATTTATAGTAAATTTATATATTTTTTATACTTACCAATGACCCAGACATAGCTGGTGCTAACTCTTAAAATATAGGGCCAAACACAAATTTTGCCCCCCAATCCCCAAAATTTGCATCTAAAATCAAAGAAAACATGTCCTGAATGGCCCTCCACACTTCACCTCTACTGCGAATGCGCAGTGTCAAGGACGTTCTGAAATTGGCGCCATTAATCATTCTTATAACCAGTGCCTGGTAAGCGCTATGTACTCAGCGGGGAGGTATGAGTTCCCAACTCCTGGGAGGGCCATCCCCGTCTGGGTCATTGGTAAGTATAAAAAATATATAAATTACTATAAATTTTTTAACATTTTTATACTGTACCAATGACCCAGACATAGCTGAATAGTAAAAAGGCTGGAGGGCCTAGGACATAGAGCAAGTTGGAATACGCTCAATTATATAAAATAGAGTCATCCCCTCTAGGGAAAAAGAAGTATTAGGCCTAACATGTATCTTTCTTATTTATGTTAAATTAGAAAGATACAACACCTTGCAAAATTGAGCATCATACATCCATGTACTCTATTAATATCTAGTATAATCCTTATACTAATAATTTTTAAAGTAAGCCAATAAATAAAGTAAGTCTAGAGAATAGAGACCCTTTATACTCCTTAAAAGTGTCTGAGGATTGTATAATAACGTCCGTTTGACACGTGCTATATTCAGTATACTTTAAAAACTAAGACCTGAATGAATTTTTAAAACATAAACTTCTCACTAAAAAGCCATCCCAGTAACAGCTCAGAATTACTAACTCCGGAGGAGGTATCCCCTTGTTTTCATAGTAAAACAGGTGACCAGAGGGAACACCCTCCCTCCCCCCCCCCCCTTTTTCTTGCCCTGGGTCAAATAGCCCAGAGCGAAGAGGGCAGCAGAACGGAGTCACTACCGAAACAGACAGCCTACCTAGCTATAGTAGCAACTGTTAAGTGAATGACATTCTGAGCAGAAGATAATAGACCTAACAAAAGAGGCCTCCAGAAATGGACTCGATATTTCTGAGATAAAAAATTCATGAATGTGGATGGCTGAGCGCAATGAGCAGCCTTCAAAAATCTATAATAGCGACACTATTAATGTAAGCCCAAGATGTAGAAAGAACTCTTACTTCATGAGCCGAAATCTCAAGCACAACTGCTGAGTCAATATTCCATAAGCAGTACAGATAGTTAATTGAATCCATTAGCAATAGAATGGAGCATAACGTCCTTCTATTAGGCATCAAAGACAGAAGAAGCTTACGTCCGTAGTAATAAACAGATATCTGTTTATAAATACGTAAACTCTAACCGGACAGAGTAAAGGCCTATGCCCGTACGAAGACGGAAGGACCTTAATAACAATAGGTTCCAGATATTTATTAGGAGCCTGACTCTTAACCAAAAATCCAACCTAAATAGTAAAGGAAGTAGTGATTCCGAAACTACGAAAGTGAGAATCATCCACCAATAGTGCATGAAGCTCACTGACTCTTCAGTAAAAGAGAAGCCAACAGAATTACTGTCTAAAAGGTCAGAATTTGAAAACTACTGTTTCCAGAGGCTCAAATGATTACTTAGCTAAATAAGAACCGAAGTTAAATTCCATATAGAAATTTAATCTAATGATTCTAAGTCTATTTATCGAAAAGTTACTAACTGACTTAGATAAAGAGACATAAGACTCAATTGTAAACTATCATAGAGTGCATAGGTATGAGATAACATAGACCTATAACCTTAATAGTATCAGGCTGCAGTAGATCTTGTCAAACAAGTATACTAGAAAGTTGCAATGACTAGTATGGAGGGATCAACAATATCAACATAGTGATCCCTACAACAACGACGGAAGAGCCTCCACTTTAGCCGCATAGAATAGCGAAGAAGAGGTTCTCCTACAGTAAGAAATCGCGTCCAAAGCTCGTCCAGTACAATGCTTACAATGCAATAAGGACCACACAACAGAATACGTGAAGGTTGAGACCTTGCGGGTTGTGATGAAGATGACATGATTTTCCCCAGCGAAAGAAGATCCTCTCATGGAGGAAGTTTTCGCGTTAAGTCCCACAGTAGACATCTGAGTAAATTTACCCACGGTCTCTGTGAAGACAGAGATGCTATCAACAGAAATGTATTGTGGTTGTTTATCTTAGCAATACTTGCTGAAACAACAGCGCAGGAGGATACGCATATCCTATCATTCCGTCCTATTAGATCAATAGAGCGTTAACAACATAAGCTCAGAAATCCGGACATGCAAACACATACGTCTGCAATTGATTAGCAAGTTGTGTTGTAAATAAATTATCATTGGGCGCTCCCATTGATAGCAAATCTGACTGAATACTTGTTTGTTGAGAGTCCATTCTGACGGCAACAAGCGACCCTTATGTGAAAGGGAGTCCGGTAATACAATCAGACGACCCGGAATATGACGGACCGAAGCAGAACTTGGTGTACTATAACATACAGAAGGATTCTTTCCGTTAAATTGAATAACGGAATCGAATGAGTGCCTCCCTGGTTCCGGAGATACGAAACTACTGTCGTATTATCGGACAGGATTTGGACATGCGTTTCTGAATAATGTTCATCCAATGACAAAAAGCAAGCCTAAAAAAACATTATTCCGTGGAAGATAAGTGCTTGCCTAGAGACTGCAGAACCCAAAGACCCTGGCACTATGAATCCGTTGGGATCAATATTGTACCCCAACCTGTTTGACTGGCAACCGTCATAATTATAAAACTCGGATCCGGCAACTGCAGTGGCACTCTCCGAGTCAACCACCAAATGTTTGCCCCAGTCTGAATCTCTTGCTACACTTGATAGACAAGAGAACATGTATATCGAGCAATTCATGGATTGCTGAAAAGTTGCCGTCGAAGAGAAGCTTCTCCGAGACCGAAGCGACTCTGATAGAGTTCTTCACCTTACTATCCACGCGTGTGGATGTAGCTAGGGCTGCGTCACATCTAACCAACTCCAGGTTGCCACTGAAGGGCGGAGTTATACGTGGACAAACTACTGCCCTTGAAAGAAATCACATTGAGGATCATATCCCGGAATTCTTTCTCTTGAAGACGTAATGATAACGCCTCAGTAAGGTGGACTACGTATGATAAAGCATCTAACTTAAGTCTATTAGACATCATTGTCGTTTCCAACATTGTGGTTGGAAAAGACATAGACGGTGAAAAAGATAATTTCCAGTCTTTAACCCCACCGTCTAGACGCATATAAACTCTCGGTATGCCCTGTTCTGCCAAAATAAATTATTCCTAGAAATGATAAAAGGCAGAATTGAGCATTGCGGACAAGAAACTAAACTATCATGCTTGGTAGCAGGCTTATATATATATAGCGTCGATAAATAATACAAATGTTCTAATGACATTATTGGTCTGCGTCGGTAAGTCAGGGACAATGTCCCTGAACCAATCCAAAATTCCGTGTCCAATGACACTATAAGTCTCTTATCCAACATCGCAGCAATGTAGACAGAAGGAACAACCACTGGAAGATAATGCCGGAAGAAATGTATGGCAGCTTCCGTTGTTCCGAAAGAGAAAACTCGAAATCGTCCGAATCCCTTTCGCCATCCTGTCGGACCCTATAAAGCGTTTGGTCGTCCGAACCTGATGCAACAGCGGAGCGCACCGACCCAGCGCCGTCGGATAATTCCTGATCCGACCGAGAAACTGTCAATTGCTGGGATGCTGCGATAAACTGTGCTAACCTGGATAGCACGTCCGTCACTGAGGCCTGTGGAGAAGCGGTCTTATGATGCATTGCCGCTGGAAGCTCCGTGATCGTTACCCCGTGCATACTTCTATTATGCGAGCGAACGGAGTGCATAGGCCTCGTGTCCCTTGGCTACCGGATGGCGTGACCTGTTCGCCGTGGAATCATTGCATGACGAAACTGGTTGGATACTCGAGGTCACGTAGCCAATGTGCGGTCGTGTGCGCTGCTGTGAGGATGAGGAAGCATTATCGACAGTCTCTCGGACTGTCAATATAACGGAGCGTCCCGAGCGGCGGACATATGCTCTGAATGCGAAATATCTGAACCACAACAAGCGGTCCCCTATGATGTTGTACGAGAGAGGGACCTCTCTCGCTCACAGCCCGGACGGACCTGGACGAGCCAGGAACCGGACTAACAGGCTTCCTCCGATCTGTCCTCAATCCGTCGTCACTGGGTGAGTACTAAAGTTATTATAGTGCTCGCATCACCCAAATCTCCTTCCTAGACCGCAACGGACGAACCCGGCTGCCGAACCATTCGATGAATGGACGCTACACCGGGTGAGCTAGCGAATGTCACTCCGTCGATCCTACAAGGGACCTCTTAGGCGATAGACATATTCCATGAGCACTTATTGCCGCTAGCTCTTCATTAACTATGACGACAGAGGCACACTTTGAAAGACATCTCCGTAACTTTGCGAACAAGAAACCAGAAATGCTTGGTAATAGCAAGCATATAATAATAATATATAGCGTCGTTCAATAACTCGAAAGTTTGTGTGACATTATTGGACTATGTCGGAACTGAGGGACGATGTCCCTGAACCGAACCAAAAATTTCTAAGTCCACCGACGCTATCAGTTTCTTATCCGGCATCGCAGCATTCTGGTCCGACGAAAGAACCTGTAGAAGATAAAGTCAGATGACATACACAACAGCATATGTTGTTCCGAAAGGGAAAGCTCAAAATCCTCCGAATCCCTTTCGGCATCCCGTCGGACCGGATGAAATTTTCGGACGTCCGTACCTGCTTCCGCGGAGCGTCCCGACCCAGCATCGTCGGATAATACATGATGCGACAGATTCAGTTGTTGCTGGGATGCTGCGATAAGCTGTGCTATTTGGGATAGCACATCCGTCACCGAGGCCTGTGCAGTAGCGGTCTTACGATGCATTGCCGCCGGAAGCTCCGTGTACGTTGACTCCCGCACACTTTCTTATGCAAACGTCCGGAGTCTGCAGGCCTCGTGTCCCTGGCTACCGGATGGTATGACCTGGTCGCCGATGATTCTCCGATTGGCGAAGCTGACTGGATATCCGAGGTCACGTAGCCAAGAGCGGTCGTGTGCGCTACCATGAGAATGAGGAAGCCTTATTGACAGTCTCTCCGGACTGACTATATGTCGGAGCGTCCCGAGCGGCGGACATATGCTCCGAATGCGAAACATTTTGTACCACAACATCTGGGGCCAGACGTTGTTGTACGAGAAAGGGGCCTCTCTCGCTCGCCGTCCAGATGGACCTGGACGAGCTAGGAACCGGACTAAAAGGCCTCCTCCGTTCTCCCTCTAATCCGCCATCACTGGGTGTGCATTTGGTTGATTTATAGTGCTCGCATCACCCCAAAACTCCTAGACCGCAACGGACGAACCCGGCTGCCGAACCATTCGATGAATGGACACTACACCGGGCGAGCTAGCGGACGTCAAAGGCCGTCGAACCTACTAGGGTCCTCTTAGGCAATTGGCATATTTAAATGAGCACTTTTCCGCTAGCTCTTCATTAATTGTGACGACGGAGGCACACTTTTGGAAGACATCACGGATACATCACCCTAATCTTGATCGTCTAAAATAGAAATTGATAAAGTAGAGTGACCCTGCGGGGAAAGGACCGGAATGTCCAATTCCCCACTAACATACCGTGACACACGCTTCCCATGTTGTCATCGAAATTATCACATACAGAACAGGAGCTAGTGCGAGTACACTGACTACATATACAATGATTATAAAAGTCAGAGGAAGATTTCCTCTTATTACAATTGACCAAAATCCTTTCAATGTGAAAAGAAAACAAAGTCCTAGTACTCGCACCAACCCCTGACAATCAAAATACATAATAATATGATCCATTAACATAGAAAAAATAATTGAAATCAAAAAATTTTGAAAAAATATTTTTTCAGAACAGCCCAAGTTTCTGAAAAGTAACGTTGAGCCCCAATGGATCCCAAGCCTAAATGTGGACAAAAATTTTAAAAATATTTTAAACAATTTATGCAACACTTACGAACAATAATAATGTATCTAGTTATGATTAAATTAACATCAAGATATTATTTTCAAGAAATCCCCCCTCACACAGAGGGCTGTTGTAAATGTAAACAATAAGTGTAAAAACACTAGAATAAGACTCCAGGCCCGAAATCAGTTACCAATAATACACTATCTGAAGCAAAACAGAGACTTCCAGGGAAGAAACTGCAGAACATCAGATGGTAGATGCAGAACACTACGCCTAACCACCCATAGGTGAAGACGTAAACATGGGGAAAAGAACAGAATTCATTCTGTTATTCAGCTAAAACTCCCAAGAAATTTTAGTAATAAAATTACAGAAAATATGCCAAAAGCATGGGAGAATAGCAAGAGGGGACTTAAAGGAAAGGGAGAGAGGAAAACACTGAACAAGCAGTGTAACTTGATAACAAGAATGACAACAAAATGGCTGCTGCCTCGAAAATAGGTAACTTGACATAATTTCATTAAAAAATTTTAAGTTACAGCCCTGATAATTTTCTGTCACACATTTTTCCTCTCCTCCTTCTATATCCTCCTTAGAATCACCATTTCACTAATATTTATGTGTCTGGCATCATTTAAACTGAGATTTACAAGCACAAAGATCAGTCAGATGTTAACTGATGAAGGGCCAAACTAAGAATGATTAATGGCGCCAATTTCGGAACGTCCTTGACACTGCGCATGCGCAGTAGAGGTGAAGTGTGGAGGGCCATTCAGGACATGTTTTCTTTGGTTTTAGATGCAAATTTTGGGGATTGGGGGGCAAAATTTGTGTTTGGCCCTATATTTTAAGAGTTAGCACCAGTTATGTCTGGGTCATTGGTACAGTATAAAAATATAGGAAAGTTGTTGATTGAATACTCCCGTCAAGCAATTATTTTATTCCATAGAAATCCCCTCCAATTTTTCAACTTGTTTGTTATGTTTATCAGGGGATAATTTAGTAGCCATCAACTCAATTTGACAGGCACTTTCAGTTGGTATCTGCCCAAACTGGACTCCAGCTAAACCGGCCGCCAACATTTTCACTTGAACCTGTCTCCATCTGACCCAAACCAGCACCCCTCACAATTTTGTGCTAACTGGCCTCCAACATTTTCACCCAAACTGATCTCCTTATTTTTACCCAAAGTGATTTTCTGTGTAATAAAAAACACGCTAGAAAAAATAAACATCCTACTGAGAGTTTATAAATGCCGTACAGGTTTTACATTCTCCAACATACCATACCAAAGAAAAGAAATTTATTGATTTTATTGTATTTGGTATGTTGGAAAATGTAAATGTGGTACAACATTTATAAACTCTCAGTAGTGGGTTTATTTTTTCACCCAATGTTGTATCACTTAAAAATGAAAGTGTCAATGACACTGTAGCTCAACTTGTCAAGACAAAGACAAAGACATGTACATGTATAGTATGTGACACAGCAATGACAAACATCTAGGTAATGACCTGATAACAAAGGTACATATAAAGTATTGTAATGGTCTGTACATAAATACTGACCGTAGCCTGTAACAAATATATAGGTAAAGTATTGTAAAGGTGGATGACAGTCAGATGCTAAACTAGAAAAGAAATCTTTTGAGTCCCAGAGTGGGTCTGACTGAACCCCAAAATATTTGTTCTCATAGCACAGTGACAACAAAGGCACCCCAAAACACACTCATTCCTGTCCCAAGGTGAAAACAAAGGTACCCAAGAAGTTTCGTGAAGATCAGTTCACAAATATGAGCTGTGTAGAAGTTGTGACAAAAAACTGATTGGACCTAATTTCGGTACAAAATGGCCACTGGCAGCCATCTTGAATTTTGGACTGCGCCCAGAAACACTCGTTCTCGTCCCAAGGTGATAACAAAGGTACCCAAGAAGTTTTGTGAAAATCGGTTCGTAAATACAGCCTCTAGCCCGAGCCGTATTGACATGTGCACTTACAGAGTATAAGTAGCACTGAATAAATCAAAATTCATCTAATTTGCATAATTTCTGCACGAGAACAAAACCTGTACTATATGTGATGTATTCCATGTTACTAAACATTCATACAAAAATTTATTAAAATCAGAACTTTCCTACAGAAGTTCTGTACAAAAGACTGATTGCACTAATTTTGGTACAAAATGGCTGCTGGTGGCCATCTTGAATTTTGGACCACACCCCAAAACACTCATTCTCACCCCACGGTAATAACAAAGGTACCCAAGAAGTTTCGTAATGATCGGTTCATAAATACGGCATCTAGCCTGAGCCGTATAGAAGTTGTGTACAAAAAACTGATTACACCTAATTTCGATACAAAATGGCCACTGGCAGCCATCTTAAATTTTGGACCGCACCCAGAAACACTCGTTCTCGTCCCAAGGTGATAACAAAGGTACCCAAGACGTTTCGTGAAGATCGGTTCATAAATACAGACTCTAGCCCGAGCCGTATTGACATGTGTACTTACTGTGTGTAAGCAGCACTGAAAAAATCAAAGTTCATCTAATTTGCATAATTTCTGCACGAGAAAAAACCCCGTATTATATGTGATGTATCCCATGGTAGTAAACATTCACACAACAAATTATTCAAATCAGCGCTTTCATAAGGAAGTTCTGTGCAAAAATCTGATTGCACCAAATTTCGTACAAAATGGCTGCCATCGGCCATCTTGAATTTCGGACCGGACCCCAAAACACTCGTTCTCATCCCATGGTGATAACAAAGGTACCCAAGAAGTTTCGTAAAGATCGGTTCATAAATACGGCCTCTAGCCCGAGCCGTATTGGCATTTGCACTTACAGTGCTGAAAGTAACACCAAAAAACATCAAAGTTAGTCTAATTTGCATAATTTACGCACGAGAAAAAAACCCGTATTATATGTGATGTATCCCATGGTACTAAACATTCATACAAAAAATTATTCAAATCAGAGCTTTCATATGGAAGTTCTGTACAAAAAACAGATTTCTGCATCGTCGGTACAAAATGGCAGCTGGCAGCCATCTTGAATTTTGGACCGCACCCAAAAACACCTGTTCTCGTCCCACAGTCATAACAAAGGTACCCAAGAAGTTTCGTAAAGATCGGTTCATAAATACGGCCTCTAGACCGAGCCATAGCAGCTTGGCACTTACAGCTCTGAAAGTAACACTAAATAAATCAAAGTCAGTCTAATTTGCATAATTTACACACGAGAAAAAAACCTGTATTATATGTGATGTATCCCATGGTACTAAACATTTATACAAAACTTTATTCAAATCAGAACTTTCATACAGAAGTTCTGTACAAAAAACTGATTTTTGCATCATCGGTACAAAATGGCCACTGGCAGCCATCTTGAATTTTGGACCACACCTAAAAACACTCGTTCCCGTCCCAGGGTCATAACAAAGGTACACAAGAAGTTTCGTAAAGATCGGTTCATAAATGCGACCTCTAGCCCGAGCCATAGCCAATTGTTGACGTATGGACAGACGGACGGACGGACAGATGGACGGACGGACGGACGGACGACGGGCCATGACAATAGCTCAAATTTGACTTCGTCAAAGTTGAGCTAAAAATGAAAACAAGAAATGTACTAATTTTAATTCTTTGACATTTTTAAAATACATACACGTGCAAACAAATTTTACTTTCTTTGACATATTTTAAAAATCTATTCATGTTCAATTATAAATATACTCTATACATTAATCTCCCGAATAATAAAACTCACAAATAAATAAAAACAAAAGATATAATGTATGTTTTCTCATGAAAACGCACAAGCAAACTTCCAGCTAGATGCGTTTGAGCTCCATGGAAATCTTAACCATTTTTGACTAAAAAGAACTTCCATTTCGGATGAAATTGTGGAAGCCAGTTTGGCTGGAGGCTATTTGGGTGTAATGCTATATTAAGAGATAACAGCTTAATATTTTTATTTCCCCTGTGGGAACCCTTGGAATTGAAGCAGTGCTTGTTTACTGTGGTTGCAATTAGCCATAGTCCAGAAAGTGACCTTAAACACCAATAAATAAATTATTTTTTTTTATCCCTGTTGTTGATAAAATTAATTTTCTTTTTTTTTGTGTAAGTGTAGGGTGGGGGGGGGGGGGGGGATTATGTACTACTGTGATTTGACAGTTTTCCTCCCTCCTAAAAAAACTGAATGGTCGACAAACCAATTGTTAGTATCGGCCGTCATATAACTTGGTTTAAATGATGACTATTTTTACCCAACCTTCCCGGGGTTGTTGAATAACCATATTTATTTTGTCCACATCATTGGGTGAAACATTATTTTTTACATTATTTCCTCCTATCTGTAAAAAGACCTTACATGGCTCAAATTGAATGCAGTCTTTCGTCTGTTCGTAAATGATTATTGTCCTTGCTGTTGCTCATCCTTTTCCAAAGTAGGATATTTAAAACTTTCAGTACAAACTTGTGTCCATGTGAAGTTTCTGTCTATTATTTCCCAGCTTTCAATTTTTTGTAAAAGTTTGCAACATAACCAAGTATGGCAACTCCTTCCATTATCCTTTTTAATTGGATTAATGTTCTTTCAAAAATTGCTTTTACATGATTAACAAGTGAAACTAATGCAGATCAAATGGTTTTTGCATGCCGAAGGTGTGCAGGGATGGTGTGGGGCAAGCCCCTTTCGACCCTCGATAACTGTAAGGTAGACTTTGCATTATATCTGAGCGTGATAAAGGAGGAAAGGAGAAGGAGGTTTTTATCCTTGTCGGTGTTTTCTGCGGGTCTTCTTTGGAGGAGGTGGCTGAGATGGAGAGATCGTCGTTGTGGAGCAGCTAGCTGTGTCTGGTGGTTTTTGTTTTGCTAGAAATTCATCCACTAGTCTGGAAATCTCACGAGAGCGCATTTCGTCTTCTTGGCATTTGGCTAAAAATTGTTCGTTTTCCAGAAGAATATCTGCCAGCGATTGCTTATCTGGACTGTCTGGGAACGAAGGAAGAGGGGAGTGAGGGGTGGGAGGTAGCGACCTCCCCCCCCCCCCCACACACACTCCTCTCCTTCTTCTTATCCAGGAAAGCTTCCAAGTGTCAGGCATCCCTCCGTTTGCTTGACAAGCTCTTCTTTCTTTTCTTCTTTTTACCCTTCTCACTCTTCTCAGGGATCCTGGACCTCCTCGGGTGAGGACCAGTGTGAGAGGGGCTCCTCTCCCAAAAGGTACTACCTCTCTCCGAGGAGGTTGGTGTGGTGCTCTCTTAAACAGTAAATTCCAAGGTCAGATGGACGCTCTTGCCAGTCGCCTGGATAGTGCAGGTGATTGGACACGAGACATCCAGAGCTGAGATGGTTTTCCTAAGTCTCTCTGGTAATTCCAGTGTTATTATAGTCGTTGATGAGGAGTTCACACTGAAGTCAGAGGTTCAAATGGAACCGAACCAGAACCAGAACAGGTTAAACAAATTTCCTTATATTACATATATTGCTGAAAAAACATTAGATGGATTATGCTTTCAGGAGTGGTGTGTTAAAATGGCATGTAATTGACTAACAGCTTTGTATTCCACTTGTTAATCTCTCAAGTGCAAACAGTAGCACTGACACTGCCATATATATTTTTCACGCCTGTCAATTGCAAAAAATGCCGCTCAGGATCACAGATCCAATGTCGAGTTGTGACCTTGACCTTTGACCTGGCGAGTCCAAGGTCAATAGGGTTCTTCCTCGCACCAAGGCCAACACACCTATGAAGTTTCATGACTCTAGGTTGAACCACTATCAAGTTCTCATCCGGAAACCAATTGTTGCGATATACTATGTTCAAGGTCACTGTGACCTTGACCTTTGACCTGGTGAGTCCAACATCAATAGGGTTCTTCCTCGCACCAAGGCCAACACGCCTGTAAAGTTTCATGGCTCTAGGTTGAACCACTATCAAGTTATCATCCAGAAACCAATTGTTGCGATATACTATGTTCAAGATCACTGTGACCTTGACCTTTGACCTGGTGAGTCCAAGATCAATAGGGTTCTTCCTCGCATCAAGGCCAACATACCTATGAAGTTTCATGACTCTAGGTTGAACCACTATCAAGTTATCATCCGGAAACCAATTGTTGCGATATACTATGTTCAAGGTCACTGTGACCTTGACCTTTGACCTGGTGAGTCCAAGATCAATAGGGTTCTTCCTCACACCAAGGCCAACACACCTATAAAGTTTCATGACTCTAGGTTGAACCACTATCAAGTTATCATGCGGAAACCAATTGTTGCGATATACTATGTTCAAGGTCACTGTGACCTTGACCTTTGACCTAGTGAGTCCAAGATCAATAGGGTTCTTCCTCGCACCAAGGCCAACACACCTATGAAGTTTCATGACTCTAGGTTGAACCACTATCAAGTTATCATGCGGAAACCAATTGTTGCGATATACTATGTTCAAGGTCACTGTGACCTTGACCTTTGACCTGGTGAGTCCAAGATCAATAGGGTTCTTCCTCGCACCAAGGCCAACACACCTATGAAGTTTCATGACTCTAGGTTGAACCACTATCAAGTTATCATCCGGAAACCAATTGTTGCGATATACTATGTTAAAGGTCACTGTGACCTTGACCTTTGACGTAGCGAGTCCAAAATCAATAAGGTTCTTCCCCTCACCAAGGCCAATCTACCTATGAAGTTTCATGAATGTGAGTTGAACCATTATCAAGTTATCATCCGGAAACCAATTGTTTAAGATTTACTATGTTCAAGGTCACTGTGACCTTGACCTTCGACGTAGCATGTCCAAAATCAATAGGGTTCTTCCTCCCACCAAGACCAACCTACGTATGAAGTTTAATGAATGTGAGTTGAACCACTATCAAGTTATCATCCGGAAACCAATTGTTTACGCCCGCCCGCCCGCCCGCCATTCACCAAAAAGTCGAGTTTGACTTCGTCACAACTCGACTAAAAATGTTCATTCATCAATTGTCACTGCTTTTGTTTCAATTTCATTAATAAGATAACAAAGATGAGTTGATTTAAAAGCAACTAGCTTCAGTTATCATCTTTTTCTACAGCAAGTTGCATTCCCAATCCACCCTCTTCCAAACTTCTCAACAATAATAACAAACACAGCAAGACTGTTTATTACCATGGAGACTGAAGTAGTTCCAGTATAATCAATGAGGTGTAAAATCTATTTATAGATGAAGTAGGCACTAATAAGCAGTTTTTTAATGCAGTGTACACATAATGTTAGTAGAAAAATACAAACTATTGTCTTGCCATAGCAGGTGCATGTAATTTACAATGACCTCACTGGCCATCTTGTCCGGTTATAGTTTTAATGCACTCTCGATATGCCTAGGATTATCTTAACAGAGTGTAGGAAAAAATATTTATACTACAGGAAAAAACATTCAATGGATTATGAAAGCTTATCTTGACCAATCATATTCATGGAAATTTGCTATTATTGAAGAAATAGATGATTTGAGACCATAATCGGCCGATACCGATAAATGTTCCAATAAATGGATCGAGTGACTGATCATAACTGATTTTGTCAAACACCTGGGATAAATGCAGTAGCTAAACACACGTGTCAAGAGCCAAATAGTTTATACACATCACTTCTTGAAGTTATGTCACATTGATCAAAGAGGCCTGGATTCTGCACTCACTCACAGTGCTGCCCATATGCGAAATACTTCGTGTCAACTATGGAACAAAAAGAAAAAGTCAAGTCTATGCATACGTTTTAATCTGTAAGATTGACTTCCATCCTCTAATGTTTTTCCAGGGTTTGTACACTCAAACTTGGTTGAAATTCCAGTACTTTTCCAGTATATTTCCAATGTCCAGTGAGAACTTTCCAGTACCGTATTCAAAGTTCCCGACTATACAACCACTTAAACTTGTAATAACAATGGCATATACCATATTTTAGATGATGCAAATGTGATGAACAAGTCCTCCCTGTGGAGAACCTCGTCCCGGATCTCATCTCTGAACGTCCCGATGATTGAGGCCTTGTCTCCCTAGCTACCGGATGGTCCGACTTCACGGGTGAAGAGTGGTCCCTTCTTCATGCAGCAGGCTGAATATCAGAAGTCAGGTAGCTAGGATGCGGTCGTGTGTGCTTTAATAAAGTAGCGGAGGAAACCGTGACTGAAGCCGACCCCGACTGCAGACTAGACAGAACGTCCCGTGCGGTGGGTGGACATATGATCCGTCTCGTGCAAGTTTCCAACCAGAAAACTTCATTTCGGCTTGTGAAACGTAGTGGAGAAAGCCGTGACTGAAGCCGACCCCAGGTGCAGACTAAACAGAGTGTCCTGAGTGGAGGGCGGACATATGCTCCGGCTCGTGCAAGTTTCTCATAACAACATTTGGCCCCAAATGTTGTTAGGTTAGAGAGGGGCCTCTCCCGCTCGTGGTCTATTAGAACTCGCCGAGTACAAGAAACTTGCTGACTTCCTCCCTATTTCCGTCATCGCTGGGTGAACATATTTATATTAAAGTGCTTGCTCTACCTACATCTACACTTCCTTCGACCACAACAGACTTACCCGGCACCCATGGATGGAGTACC
Source organism: Pictodentalium vernedei (assembly GCA_031216915.1). Taxonomy (NCBI): domain Eukaryota; kingdom Metazoa; phylum Mollusca; class Scaphopoda; order Dentaliida; family Dentaliidae; genus Pictodentalium; species Pictodentalium vernedei. The sequence continues at coordinate 221,983,140 of CM062293.1, forward strand.
ACTTCACCGGTCGAGCTAGCTGCTTGCAAGAGATTAAAACCCTTAACAAAAGGCCCTAACTCTTGCAATCATGAGCACTGCAGCTAGCTCTATATGCTCAATGGAGCGTGACAACGCCAGCACACTTGAACGGGTGTCAGAATATCATCACCATGTTCATGTTCCTCTGAAATAGAAACTGACAAAATGAATTATAACATGGTGAGAGGCCTGGCCTCAGAACTTCACCGCCAACAACGTACTGCGACACCCGTCTCCAACATTAGTAATCCCAGTGAACATGATAAATTTATACCAATTTGTATATTTTTATACTTACCAATGGCCCAGACATAGCTGGTGCTAACTCTAAAATATCTCGACGACCTCTATTAACATTATTGTCAAGAGAACCTTTACCTCCGATTGGAGAGACTCTTATGCAAAGATTAGATGGAAGCATTGTCCATCAGACATTAATTTAGTTGTGGTTCTCTTGGAAAGATAGCCGCAGGCCTTCCGAAACCACACTTTGGAACTACTAGTCTCCGTAACAGTTATCCAGATTGATGCTCATCTTGATAACCATCCGTTAACCGCAAAACAACAGAGGTCCTAACTCACACCTGTAGCACCTGTGAGGCCTACGGAAGGAAGAACTGCATATCATTTGCGAAGAGCCTCGACCCAGCAGTTTACGGGCGTCTGACCGGAAGTCTCGATCAGACGTAAGCCCCGTATTCGAGTCACTATATGACGATCCCATGAGTAATTATAGGAGAGTAAACTATACTCTCTCGGGGAGTCCTTATAGGCGACCTTCTGTCTCGGACGTCCTCCCTTACTCCTTTCTGCTAATGTGTGTCGAATATACATCAACATAAGGAGCAGAGTATTGATGCTTTCTTTGTAGCTTGTTCATAAACCAATGAAAACTTATCGTCAAAAACTTAGTGTCCGAAAACCGGAGCGACTCTAAGAGAGTTATTCACCTTGTCATCTATTAAGGCTGACGATGCAAGGGCTTCGTCACGTCTATTTAACTCCAAATTAGCAACTTGTTAAGACAGAGTTATACGTGATAAATATATAGCCCTGGAAAGGACTCTAAATGAGGTACAAATGTCTTCCAATTCCTTTCCGTAGAGACATAGCGTCACAGTTCTTAAAGGTGATCTGCGTAATACAGTGAGTCTAAATTCACTCTGAATGAATAAATGTTGTCTCAATTGTGACCAAGCGAATAATGAATGACGAAGGTTAGGCCACAGCTAGGTCCTTAGCCTACTCATTCAAATGCAGTGGACCTCTCAATACATCTTCACTGTTTTCCGACCAGCGGAACTACAGAAGATGACAAAAAACCACTTTACTTCTTTTCACTGGAAAGTTGAATGTGGAGTCGTCTAAAAGGCAAAAAGCCTGCGACACCTGTCTATACTAAACAGGAAAAGACATTCCTTCTCTTTTTCCGGATAATTTAGAGTGCAACAACGCTAGCGGTTTCTTGTAAATAGATGCAGCATTCTGATTCGTTGGAACACATTCAGGGTAGTGTTGATGGAATAAATCCTCTCAACCCTGTATTGTTCCAAATGTGGAGGGTAAATCCCCTCCATATCCCTTTATCATTCGTCTGAATCAGTTGAAATCATGGTCAACAGCATCTGAACGTGCAGATAACTGGACCGACCCAGCACCATGTGACAGCTCAGATTTTGAGACTGCCTTCGATTGCTACCGCACTAGCTGGGATGCTGCGCATCTGTGTCAGCAAAACCGTAACGGAGGCCTAAGGGGCAGTGGTCTTCTGGACGCTGGCTGCTCCTGGGACAGTATGTCCGAGATGGCACTTTCTCTGGACGTCCCGATATATGAGGCCTCGTCTAAGCTACTGAATAGTGTTACTTCCGAGTTGTCGCAGCATTCTGATTCTCAGGAACAAACTCAGGGAAGTATAGATGCATAAGCGCTATAGCCACCCTGTTGTTCCGAAAGGGAAGGGTAATTCTCCTCCAAATCCCTTTCATCCTCCAGATTATACTCACGGTCATCGGCATCTGAACGCGCAGATGACTGGACCGACCCAGCACCTTCCGACAGCTCAAGTTCTGAGACTGACGTTGTCTGCTTCTGCATTTGCTGGGATGAGCTGCACAATCTGCGACAGCAAGTCCTTTACAGAGGCCTAAGGAGCAGCGGTCTTCTATTCAGACATGTTAACTCTCCCGGAATGCCTGGTAAAATCCCGGAATTTCGGTGTAGTTCCCGGCCTCCCGGACGGGAATCAGTTTTGGACCAAAAATCCCGGAAAACAACAGTCAAATATTTCGTTCCCGTTGTAACTTATGAAAAACGTTCGGAGTCAAATCATATGCATTTCAAACTCTGGTAAAAACTCACGAAGCAGTAAAATATGGGTTTAACTTAAATTTATTTAAGAAAAGGGTATTTTATGATATATATTTCAACTGTGTTAATGTTTATTTCTGGGTTTTTTCTTCGAAGATTCGTGATCAATGAGCGAGTGTCGAAGTGAAAATAGGTGACTTACTTTCAAAAAATTGAAAACTCCACCTTCATTTAAATGCAGTTTTTGGAAATTAAAATATATGAAAAGGAATTAAATAATATATATTTATTTATTCCTTCATAGAATAGCTTTAATTCTCATCCCTTTTCCAAAATCAAAACGTAAACAACAACTATTTAGCACAGTTTAAAAGTAGGTTAAAGTCGCTTAGGATGCCGGAAAATTATGACTTCATATTTAAACACAATGGACTTATTTTCTAACACTACATTTATTCTGTTAAACTGACTACAGAACTGTTAACTGTTGGCCATCTGTACCCAGAAAATTTCAAATGGAATTAAAAAAAAATGCTTCAATGATGAAAAGAAAAGTTTTGTGTACGGCACAAACGTCCCACATGCATGAAGTTTGATCAAGATACTTTCTCAGTACTTATGTTCTTGAAGTAACTGAATGAACATTAGGACATCTTTTCCTGTTAACATTTCCAGACTTGGGAAATTATTAGCTAAGTAGACTTTGATAAGAGCAAACCACAGGTGGAGGTGCTCTTTGGGACAGTGTGGGTGGGTGGGTGGGTGGTGGTGGGGAGGGGCTCATGAAGAAGAGGATCCTGGGGGGTGGGAGGTTGGCAAATCAACAGTTATTTTATGATTTTTTAACATAGCATAAATGCATTAGCATAGTTGTCAAATAGTTCTGGATATAACCTGGTGTTAATAGTGGTCCATGAGCTAAAAATTCACAAGTTTTTTCTTTTGTTTTGTCTCTGTGCGAACTTTTCCCTGAAATCCATCCCATTTCCCTGAAAATCACCCTCAGGTTCCCTGAAAAATTATTCTGGAGGTTAACATGTCTGCTTCTATTGCATGGCCACCGGCTGCTCCTGGAACAGTGCGTCTGAGATGGCTCTTTTCTGTGGATGTCCCTATAAATGAGGCCTCGTCTCCATGGCTACTGTATGGTGTGACTCACTGAGAGTGACTTTCTCGGCGATGCAGGCTGGATATCAGAAGTCACGAAGCCAAGGTGCGGTCGTGTGTGCTTGGTAGACATTGAAGAAGCCGTAATTATAGCCGACCCCGGCTGTAAAATGAACGGAGCGTCCTGGACGGGAGGCGTGGACGTATGCTCCGACTAACGCAAGTTCCGATCCATAACATCTGGCTCAAGATGTTATAATAAAAGAGAGAGGGGGGGGGCCCTCTCTTGTCCGCGGTTCTTGCTGAACTTGCCGGCTTCTTCCTTTCCATAGTCGCTGGGTGAGCCTTATATTGATATTATATTATAGTGCTCGCTCTACCCTTTTCATTCTCCTTGACTGCAATGGACACACCCGGCGTCACGGTACCCTCAGGCGGTGTACCGCTTCACCGGTCAAGCTAGCTGGCGACAGGGATTTGAAACCACACTGTGGTTTATTGCCCTGTCTAATATTCATGAGCACTTTTGCCGCTAGCTCTGACTAATTAATGCGACGACGGAAGCATACTATCTGATGGCGTCACGTAAACATCACCATGTTCTTGTTCCTCTGTAAATATAAATAAACTAGAGCGACCTAGGGCGAGAGGACCAGTGGCAGCCTCTCATTACGAGAGAACCGGCAGTGGTCCCTCGCTAACAACGTACCGTGACACCCGTCAGCTATGTTTGTCACCACATGCGACACATATGAGCAAGAATTAGTATAAGTACATCGACTACAAGCAAGGCAAACTACAAGAAAATAAGAGGAACGACTTCCTCACCTTGCTGAAAGAGCAATATGCTAACATAATGAAGCAGACGAAGTTGATTGTACTCCCACCAATTCCACATTAAATACAAACAAGAGCGCACGTATTGCTGAAGCAATACAATGTCCCCTACCAGACTAATGAGCATTAATAATTATACAAATGTTATAACCTAGATGTGATCAACATGAATTCCGTTGAAGCATTTCCAAAAAAAGTCAAGAAAGTTAAAAAATTTATAGTAATTTATATATTTTTTATACTTACCAATGACCCAGACATAGCTGGTGCTAACTCTTAAAATATAGGGCCAAACACAAATTTTGCCCCCCAATCCCCAAAATTTGCATCTAAAACTAAAGAAAACATGTCCTGAGAGGCCCTCCACACTTCGCCCCTACTGCGCATGCGCAGTGTCAAGGACGTTCCGAAATTGGCGCCATTTATCATTCTAATAACCAGTGCCTGGTAAGCGCTATGTACTCAGCGGGGAGGCAAGAGTTCCCAACTCCTGGGAGGGCCATCCCCGTCTGGGTCATTGGTAAGTATAAAAAATATATAAATTACTATAAATTTTTTAACATTTTTATACTGTACCAATGACCCAGACATAGCTGAATAGTAAAAAGGCTGGAGGGCCAAGGACATAGAGCAAAATGGAATACGCTCAATAAAATAAAATAGAGTCATCCCCTGTAGGGAAAAGAAGTAATAGGCCTTACATGTATCTTTCTTATTTATGATAAATTAGAAAGATACAACACCTTCCAAAAATTGAGCTTCATACATCCATGTACTCTATTAATATCCAATAATCCTTATACTAATAATTTTTAAAGTAAGCCAATAATAAAGTAAGTCTAGAGAATAGAGACTCTTATACTCCTAAAAGTGTGTGAGAATTGCATAATCATGTCCGTTGACATATGCAATATTCAAAAGCTATACTTTAAAAACTAAGACTTGAATGAATTTTATAAACTTAAACTTCTCACCAAACAACCATCCCAATAACAGCTCAGAATTACTAACTCCGGAGGAGGTATCCCCTTGTTTTCATAGTAAAAACAGGTGACCCAAGGGAACACCCTCCCCCCCCCCCCCCTTTTTCTTGCCCTGGGTCAAATAGCCCAGAGCGAAGAGGGCAGCCGAACGGAGACACTGCCGAAACAGACAGCCTACCTAGCTATAGTAGCAACTGTTAAGTGAATGACATTCTGAGCAGTAGATAATAGACCTAACAATAGAGGCCTCCAGAAATGGACTCGATATTTCTGAGATAAAATTCATGAATGGATGGCTGAGCGCAATGAGCAGCCTTAAAAAATCTATAATAGCAACACTATTAATGTAAGCCCAAGAAGTAGAAGAACTCTTACTTCATGAGCCGAAATCTTAAGCACAACTGCTAAGCCAATGATATACCATAAGCAGTACGCTAGTTAATAGAATCCATTAACAATAAAATGGAGCGTAACGTCCTTCTACTAGACATCAAAGACAGAAGAAGCTTACGCCCTTGTAATAAACAGATATCTGTTTATAAATACATAAACTGTACCCGGAAAGAGTAAAGGCCTATGCCCATACGAAGACGGAAGGACCTTAAAATAATAGGTTCCGGATAATAGGAGCCTAACTCTTATGCAACAATCCAACCTAAATAGTAACGGAAGTATTGATTCCGAAACTATGAAAGTGAAAATCATCCATCGATAGTGCATGAAACTCACTGACTCTACAGTAAAAGAGAAACCAACAGAATTACTGTCTAAAAGGTCAGAATTTGAAAACTACTGTTTCCAGAGGCTCAAATGATTACTTAGCTAAATAAGAACCTGAAGTTAAAATCCGTATAGGAATTTAATCTAAAGATTCTAAGTCTATTTATCAAAAAGTTACTAATTGACTTAGATAAAGAGACAAAAGACTCAATTGTAAACTATCGTAGAGTGCATAGGTATGAGGTAACATAAACCTATAACCTAAATAACAACAGGCTGCAGTAGATCTTGTGAAACAAGTATACTAAAAAATAGCAATGAGTAGTATGGAGGGATCAACCATATGAACATAATGATCCCTACACCACGACGGAAGAGCCTCCACTCTAGTCGCATAGAATAGCGAAGAAGAGGATCTCCTATAGTAAGAAATCGCGTCCAAAGCTCGTCCAGTACAGTGCTTACAATGCAATACGGACCACACAACGGAATACATGAAGGTTGCGACCTTGCTGGTTGTGATAAAGATGACACGATTTACCCAGTGAAAAAAGATCCTCACATAGAGGAAGATTTCACGTTAAGATCCACAGTAGACAAGAGAGTAAATTACTCATGATCTCTGTGAAGATAGAGATGCTATCAACAGAAATGTATTGTGGTTGTTTATCTTAGCAATACCTGCTAAAAACAACAGCGCCGGAGGATACGCGTATCCTATCATTCCGTCCTATAGATCAATAGAGCGTTAACAGTATTAGCTCAGAGATCTGGACAAGCCAACACATACGTCTGCAATTGATTAGCCAGCTGTGTCATAAATAAAACATCATTGGGCGCTCCCAAAGATAGCAAATCTGATTGAATACTTGTTTGTTGAGAGTCCATTCTGACAGCAACAAGCGACCCGTAAGAGAATGGGAGTCCGATAAAATAATCAGACGACCCGGAATATGACGGACCAAAACTGAACTTGGTGTACTATAACCAACAGACGGATTCTTTCCATTAAATTGAATAACGGAAACGAAAGAGTGCCTCCCTGGTTCCGGAGATACGCCACTACTGTCGAATTAAAGGACAGGAATTTGGGCATGCATTTCTGAATAATGTTCATGCAATGACATAAAGCAAGCCTAAAAAACATTATTCCGCGGAAGTTAACTGATAGCTAAAAGACTGCGGAACCCAAAGACCCCGGCACTTCGAATCCGTAGGGATCAGTATATATCCCAATCTGTTTGACTGGCAACCGTCATAACAGCCACACTCGGGTCCGGCAACTGCGGCGGCACTCTCTGAGTCAACCACCGAATGTTTGCCCCAGTCTGAATCTCTTGTAACACTAGATAGACAAGAGAATGTATAAATCAAGCAATTCATGGATTGCCGGAAGTTGCCGTCGAAGAGAAGCTCCTCCGAGAACGAAGCGACTCTGAGAGAGTTCTTAACCTACTATCCACGCGTGGATGTAGCTAGGGCTGCCTCACGTCTAACCAACTCCAATCAGCCACTGAAGGGCGGAGTTATACGTGAACAAACTACTGCCCTCAAAAGAAATTACATTGAGAATAATATCCCGTAAATCTTTTCTTGAAGACGTAATGATAACGCCTCAGTAAGGCGGATTACGTATAATAAAGCGTCTAAGTTAAGTCTACTATACATAATGTCGTTCCCAACATTGAAATTGGAAAAGACATAAACGGTGAAAAAGAATATATGCAGTCTTTAATCACACCGTCTAGACGCATATGAACTCTCGGTATGCCCTGCTCTGCCAAAATAAACTATATGTAAAAAAGATAAAATGGCAGAAATGAGCCACGCGGACAAGAAACTAAACTATCATGCTTAGTAGCAGGCTTGTATATATATATAAATATATAGCGTCGAAAAATAAAACACATGTTGTAATTACAATATTGGACTGCGTCGGTAAGTCAGGGACAAAGTCCCTGTACCGATCGAAAAATCCGAGTCCAATGACGCTATAAGTCTCTTATCCAAGATCGCAGCAATGAAGTCCGAAAAATAATCACTGGAAGAAATGCCAGAAGATATGAAAGGCATCTTCCGATACTACTAAAGGGAAAACTCGAAATCTTTCGAATCCCTTTCGCCATCCTGTCGGACCCTATAAAGCGTTCGGTCGTCCGTAGCTTGATGCAACCGCGGACCGCACCGACCCAGCGCCGTCGGATAATTCCTGATTCGACCGAGAAACCGTCAATTGCTGGGATGCTGCGAAACAACTGTGCTAACTCGGATAGCACGTCCGTCACTGAGGCCTGAGGAGCAGCGGTCTTACGATGCATTGCCGCAGGAAGCTCCGAGATCGTTACCGCGTGCATACTTCCAATATGCGAGCGAACGGAGTGTATAGGCCTCGTGTCCCTTGGCTACCGGATGGCGCGACCTATTCGCTGTGGAATCACTGAATGCCGAAACTGATCGGATACTCGAGGTCACGTAGCCAATGTGCGGTCGTGTGCCCTGCTGTGAGGATGAGGAAGCATTAAAGACAGTCTCTCGGACTGTCAATATAACGGAGCGTCCCGAGCAACGGACATATGCTCCGAATGTAAAATATCTGAACCACAACATGCGGTCCCCTATGTTGTTGGCTTCCTCCGATCTGTCCTCAATCTGCCGTCACTGGGTGAGTACTAAAGTAATTAAAGTGCTCGCATCACCCAAATCTCCTTCCTAGACCGCAACGGACGAACCCGGCAGCCGAACCATTCGATGAATGTACGCTACACCGGGTGAGCTAGCGAATGTCACTCCGTAAGCGATAGACATATTCCATGAGCACTTATTGCCGCTAACTCTTCATTAACTATGACGACAGAGGCACACTTTTGAAAGACATCTCCATAATTCTTCGAACAAGAAACCAGAAATGCTTGGATAGCAAGCATAAAATAATAATATATATAGCGTCGTTCAATAATTCGAAAGTTTGTGTGACATTATTGGACTATGTCGGAACTGAGGGACGATGTCCCTGAACCGAACCAAAAATTTCTAAGTCCACCGACGCTATCAGTTTCTTATCCGGCATCGCAGCATATGTTGTTCCGAAAGGGAAAGCTTGAAATCCACCGAATCCCTTTCGGTATCCCGTCGGACTGGATGAAACTTTCGGACGTCCATACCCGCTTCCGCGGAGCGTCCCGACCCAGCATCGTCGGATAAAATATATGCGACAGATTCAGTTGATGCTGGGATGCTGCGATAAACTGTGCTATTAAGGAAAGCACGTCCGTTCCCGAGGCCTGTGCAGTAGCGGACTTACGATGCATTGCCGCTGGAAGCTCCGTGTACGTTGACTCCCGCATACTTCCTATGCGAACGTCCGGAGTCTGCAGGCCTCGGGTCCCCGGCTACCGACCCAGCGCTGTCGGATAATTCTCGATCCGACACCGTTTCTGTCGGCTGCTGGGATGCTGCGATAAGCTGTGCTATGTGCACAAGAATGTCCGGCGTGGAGACCTGCGGAGGCGCAGTCTATCGCTGCTTCGCCGAGGGCAGCTCCGCATCAGATGGCTCCCGCATACTTTTCCTATGCGAACGTCCGGAGTCCATCGGTCTCGAATCCCTGGCTGCCGGATGGTGTGACCTGGTCGCCGAAGAATCCTTGATCGGCGAAGCTGGTAATATATCGGTGGTCACGCAGCCAAGGTGCGGTCGTGTGCGCTGACGAGAAGAGGAAGCCTTAGCAGTCTCAGCGGACTGCCTATACAACGGAGCGTCCCGAGCGACGGACGTATGCTCCGCTAACGACACATTTGTACCACAACATCTGGGGCCAGATGTTGTTGAACGAGAGAGGGGCCTCTCTCGCTTGCCGTCCGGATGGACCGGAACGAGCTATGAACCGGACTAAAAGGCTTCCTCCGTTCTCCCTCCGATCCGCCGTCACTGGGTGTGCATTAAGTTAATTTTATAGTGCTCGCATCACCCCAAAATTCCTTCTAGACCGCAACGGACGAACCCGGCTGCCGAACCATTCGGTGAATGGACGCTACACCGGGCGAGCTAGCGGACGTCAAAGGCCGTCGAACCTACTAGGGTCCTCTTAGGCAATTGGCGTATTACATGAGCACTTTTCCGCTAGCCCTTCATTAATTGTGACGACGGAGGCACACTGTTGGAAGACATCACAGATACATCACCCTAATCTTGATCGTCTGAAATAGAAATTGATAAAGTAGAGTGACCCTGCGGGGAAAGGACCGGAGTGTCCAAATCCCCAACAACATACCGTGACATACGCTTCCCATATTGTCATCGAAATCATACGATACAGAACCGGAGTTAATGCGAGTACACTGACCACATATAGAATGATAATAAGGTCAGAGGAAGACTTCCTCTTAAAACAATTGATCAATATCCTTTCAATGTGAAAAGAAAACAAGTCCTGGTACTCGCACTAATCCCTGGCAATCAAAATACATAATAATAATATGATCCATTAATATAGAAAAAATAATTGAAATCAAAATATTTTGAAAAAATATTTTTTCAGAACAGCCCAAGTTTCTGAAAAGTAACGTTGAGCCCCAATGGATCCCAAGCCTAAGTGTGGACAAAAATTTTAAAAATATTTTAAACAATTTATTCAACACTTACGAACAATAATAATGTATCTAGTTATGATTGAAATAACATAAAGATATTATTATTTAGAAATCCCCCCCTCACACAGAGGGCTGTTGTAAATGTAAACAATGAGTGTAAAAACACTAAAATAAGACTCCAGGCACCCAGGCCCGAAATCAGTTACCAAAAATACACCATCTGATGCAAAACAGAGACTTCCAGGGAAGAAACTGCAGAACATCAGATGGTAGATGCAGAACACAACGCCTAACCACCCGTAGGTGAAGACGTAAACATGGGGAAAGAACAGAATTCATTCTGTTATTCAGCTAAACTCCCAAGAAATTTTAGTAATAATAATTACAGAAATTATGCCAAAAGCATGGGAGAATAGCAAGGGGGAACTTAAAGGACAGGGAGAGAGGAAAAACACTTGAAAAAACAGTGTAACTAAATAATCAGAATGACAACAAAATGGCTGCTGCCTTGAAAATAGGTAACTTAACATAATTTCATTAAAAAATTTTAAGTTACAGCCCTGATAATATTCTGTCACACATTCTTTTCCTCTCCTCCTTTTCTATCCTCCTTAGAATCACCATTTCACTAATATTTATGTGTCTGGCATCATTTAAACTGAGATTTAAAAGCACAAAGATCAGTCAGATGTTAACTGATGAAGGGCCAAACTTAGAATGATAAATGGCGCCAATTTCGGAACGTCCTTGACACTGCGCATGCGCAGTAGGGGCGAAGTGTGGAGGGCCTCTCAGGACATGTTTTCTTTAGTTTTAGATGCAAATTTTGGGGATTGGGGGGCAAAATTTGTGTTTGGCCCTATATTTTAAGAGTTAGCACCAGCTATGTCTGGGTCATTGGTACAGTATAAAAATACTGATATTTTGGCGCTTTTCCATATTTTCAAGGGGCATAACTCACACAAGAATAATGCAGTCAGCATGAAACTCAAACTTGATCTGTAAGTCATCGTTCTATAGTAGGTTACCAAGGATGAAATCATTCGGTTGAAGCATTACCAAAAACAGTTCGGAAAACTAAAGTATGATTGACAGACTGTGTGACAGACTGATGGATGGACAGAGTACAAATTAAACTTGATCTGTAAGTCATCGTTCTATAGTAGGTTACCAAAAATGAAATCATTCCGTTGAAGCATTTCCAAAAAAAGTCTGGAAAACTAAAGTATGACCGACAGACTGACTGACAGACTGTCGGATGGATTGACAGAGTGCAAATGAAACTTGATCTGTAAGTCATCGTTCTATAGTAGGTTACCAAAAATGAAATCATTCCGTTGAAGCGTTTCCAAAAAAAGTCCGGTAAACTAAAGTATGACCGACAGACTGACTGACAGACTGACGGATGGATGGATGGACAGAGTGTAAATGAAACGTGATCTGTAAGTCATCGTTCTATAGTAGGTTACCAAAAATGAAATCATTCCGTTGAAGCATTTCCAGAAAAAGTCCGGAAAACTGATATTTTGGTGCTTTTCCATATTTCCAAGGGCAATAACTCACACAAGAATAAGGCAATCAGCATGAAACTCAAACTTGATCTGTAAGTCATCGTTCTATAGTAGGTTACCAAAAATGAATCATTCCGTTGAAGCGTTTCCAAAAAAACTCTGGAAAACTGATATTTTGGCGTTTTTCCATATTTCCAAGGGCCATAACTCACACAAGAATAATGCAATCAGCATGAAACCCAAACTTAATCTGTAAGTCATCGTTCTTTAGTAGTTTACCAAAAAATGAAATCATTCCGTTGAAGCGTTTCCAAAAAAACTCTGGAAAACTGATGTTTTGGTGCTTTTCCATATTTCCAAGAGCCGTAACTCACACAAGAATAATGCAATCAGGATGAAACTCAAACTTGATTTGTAAGTCATCATTCTATAGTAGTTTACCAAAAATGAAATCATTCCGTTGAAGCGTTTCCAAAAAAACTCAGGAAAACTGATATTTTGGTGCTTTTTCCCATATTTCCAAGGGCCGTAACTCACACAAGAATAATGCAATCAGCATGAAACTCAAACTTGATCTGTAAGTCATCATTCTATAGTAGTTTACCGAAAATGAAATCATTCCGTTGAAGCGTTTCCAAAAAAACTCTGGAAAACTAAAGTGTGACTGACAGATAGACGGATGGATGGAGTGCAAACCTGTAGTCCCCTACCGTCAACCGGCGATGCCGATAGGGGACTGATAAAAAGATAAATAACAAAAACATTCAAAATATAAATCGAAAAATAGTTTACAGTAAACAATTTTTCGAAAAATTTTGACAAGAGCCCAAGTTCCCAAAGGGAACGAAGTGCCCAAATGTATCCCAAAAGAGCCCAAGTGTGGACAAAATTAATTTTTTCCTCCCCAAAATTAACTACCAAACTACGGGACTGTATAATGTATCTTACAACAGACCTACCATATCAGAAATAGGTACACATAAATAACAAACATTGCTAATGTAAACAACGTCCAACTGAAAACCGGAAACAAGACCCCAGGCAACACGGCCCGAAGTCAGTAACAGATTTTTTAACTATCCAATGTAAGGCAAGATCTTCATCAGAAGAAAAAACGATACATTGGAAGTATGATGCATGACTAAAAATGCCTAAACACCTTAAGGGTGAGGACGTAACCCTGGGGAAATACAGAAAAAACTTTCTGTATAACACGTTAAACTCCTAAGAAATTCTATATAAAATTAAAAAAAACAAGCCAAGAAGCTTGGGAGTTTAACAGGGGGATCAAGGGAGGTTAGGGAAGGAATACTTAACCAACAGTGGAAAAATCATTATCAACAATGATGACGTCAGGCTCATGTCCCGAAACTGGGGAACATGAACTAATTTTTATAAATATTATAAAATTACAGCCTTGAACATTTTCAAACCACCGTTTCTTCCTTCCTTCATCCAATTGTGTCCTTGAATCCACCAATTTAACCATTGATTTGGGTCTGGCATCATTATTAATTGAGATTTAAAAAGCACAAAAGTCAGTTTCTTGTTATCTGACAAGGGCCAAACAAAGAATGGCGTTGGCGCCAATTCCGATCACTTCCTGACGTCTGCGCATGCGCAGAGGGTAAATGTATGGAGGACCAGTTAGGACTTCTAATTTTCGGTTTTGCATGCAAATTTTGGGGATTGGGGGGCAAAATTTGTGTTTGACCCTAGATATTTTAGAGTAGGCACCAGCTATGTCTGGGCCATTGGTATACTGTGTAAAAATACAAGAATGACAAGAGTCCACAGGAGTGCATTGACTAAAGATGATATCAGTCCACCAAACTCCACAACAAAATATATAATTAAGATACATGAATAATAGCAATCAAAATTAAATTCAAAATATTTTTTGGAAAAAAATTTTGTTTGTTTGAAAAAACGCCTAAGTTCCCAAAGGGAACATTAAGAGCCCAAAGGCATCCCGATAGAGCCTAAGTGTGGACAAAATCCAAATTTTTTGAGTTACACTACCGGAATAATAATCCATGTATCCTACAGTAATTCTACAGTAATAGAATATAAATGAAAGTGTCAATGGCACTGTAGCTTAACTTGTCTGCGTGTTATGTTTGATGAAAAGGATAATGTTCAATGTTTATGAAACGATTATGAAATAAGACAAGAATTGTAATTGGGAATATGTTAATTTCTGTTTCCTGTATTCTATGTTTTCAATAAAAATAATATGAGTTGTAGACTGTACTAAAGAATTGAGGGGTGGGTTAATGTGGCCCTCACAGTTAATGTATGTGGCCTCGCAGTTAATGTATATCAATGAAAGTTACCAATTTACAGTGAAATTATTCCAAAACGAGTCATCCTATTAAGTTACAATGAAATCCTTTCATAAATACGGCTTGTAGACTGTGCAAAAGGTTTTTGGGCTTCGAGCCTGTGTAGCCATCACGGTTGACCGATTGCAATCTAGACATTATACTGAGTCATCCTACCAAGTCACAATGAAATCCCTTCATAAATATGACCAGTAGTCTGAGCTAAAGCTTTTCAGGTTTTGTGTTCAGGCTGCCGTCATGGTTGAATGATCGTGGCCAAAAGGGGACGTTCTCATCTAGGCATTATCTGGAGTCATCCTACCAAGTAACAATGAAATCCCTTCATCAATATGACCTGTAGACTGTGCTAAAGGTTTTCGGGCCCCTGTAGCCATCACAGTTGACCAATCGTGACAAAATGGGGATGTTATAATCTAGACATTATATGGAATCAACCTACAAAGTTACAATGAAATCCCTCCATAAATATGACCTGTAGACTGTGCTAAAGGTTTTCAGGTTTTGGGCTTGGGCAGCTGTCGCGGCTGAATGGTCATGACCAAACGGGGATGTTCTCATCTAGACATTATCTGGAGTCATCCTACCAAGTTACAAAGAAATCCCTTCATAAATATTAATTACAGACTATGCTAAACGTTTTCGGGCTTTGGGCCCCTGTAGCCGTCACAGCTGACCAATCGCGACCAAAAGGGGACGTTCTCGTCTAGACATTATATGGAGTCACCCTTCCAAGTTACAATGAAATCCCTCTATAAATGTCACCTGTAGACTGTACTAAAGGTATTGAGGTTTTGGGCTCGGGCAGTTGTCACGGCTGACAGATCGCGACCAAATGGGGAAGTTCTCATCTAGACATCATACAGAGTCATCCTACCAAGTTACAATGAAATCCCTCCATATTAAATATGACCTGCAGACTGTGCTAAAAGTTTTTGGGTTTCGGGCTTGGGCAGCCATCACGGTTGACAGCTCATGACCAAAAGGGGACGTTCTCATCTAGATATTATACAGAAGCATCCTACCAAGTTACAATGAAATCCCTTAATAAATACGACCTGTAGTCTGTGCTAAATGTTTTTGGATTTTGGGCTCGGGCAGCCATCACGGTTGACCGATAGTGACCAAAAGGGGACGTTCTCAACTAGACATGACCCCCAGACCTGCATATGAAATTTTGTGACGATCGGATAAGAACTATGGGGTGTAGCCTGTGCTAAAGGAAAATGTGAACAGACTCACAGATTAACAGACTTCCGCACGTGTGATGCCAATAGCTTATCTTGACTTTATCAAGTTGAGCTAAAAACTACCTATATATGAGGATGCTGTCAATGTAAACAACGTCAATGTAAACAAGACATCAGGCACACAAAAAGGCCCAAAGTCAGAAACCAATTTAAATGCTACCAGATGCAAAGCTAGACCTTCATACGAAGAAGAAACGATACATCGGATAGAAGATGCAAGACTAAACGACCTAACACCCCTAGGGTGAGGGCGTAATCATGGGAAAAAACAGAATAATATTCTGTAATACATGTTAAACTCCCAAGACATTTAATAAATGAAAGTGTTAATGACCCTGTAGCTTAACTTGTCTGTGTGTTGTGTTTGATGAAAAGGACAATGTTCAATGTTTATGAAAGGATTATGAAATAAGACAAGAATTGTGATAATTGGGAATATGTTAATTTCTGTTCCCTGTATGCTATGTTTTTAATAAAAATAATATGAGGTGTACACTGTACTAAAGAGTTAAGGGGTGCGTTAATGTAGATCTCACAGTTAATGTATGTGGCCCTCACAGTTAACGTATGTCAACGAAAGTTACCAAGTTACAGTGAATTTATTCCAAAACAAGTCATCCTATCAAGTTACATTGAAATCCCTTCATAAATATCGCCTGTAAACCGTGCTGAAGGTTCTTGGGCTTCGGGCCCCTGTAGCCATCACAGTTGCCCAATCGCATCCAAAAGGGGATGTTCTCATCTAGACATTATATGAAGTCAACCTACCAAGTTACAATGAAATCCCTTCATAAATATGACCTGTAGACTGTGCTAAAGGTTTTCGGGCTTCAGGTTCGGGCAGCCATCATGGTTGAATGATTGCAACCAAAAGGGGTCAATCTCATCTGGGCATCATCGGGAGTGATCCTATGAAGTTACAATGAAATCCCTTCATAAATATGACCTGTAGACTGTGCTCAAGGTTTTCAGGCCCCTGTAGCCGTCACAGTTGACCATCATCTAGGCATTATATGGAGTCAGCCTAACAAGTTACAATGAAATCCTTCCATAAATATGATCTATAGACTATGCTAAAGTTTTTTGGGCTCGGGCAGCCATCAAGGCTGAATGATCGCAACCAAAAGGGGACGTTCTCATCTAGACATTATTTGAAGTCATCCTACCAAATTACAATGAAATCCCTTCATAAATATGACCTGTAGATTGTGCTTAAGGTTTTTGGGCCTTGGGCCCCTGTAGGCGTCCCAGTTGCCCAATCACATCCAAAAGGGGACGTTCTCATTTAGACATTATATGAAGTCAACCTACCAAGTTACAATGAAATCCCTCCATAAATATGACCTGTAGACTGTGATAAAGGTCGTTCGGATTTTGGGCTCGGGCAGTCATCACGGTTGACAGATCGCGACCAAATGGGGAAGTTCGCATCTAGACATCATGCGGAGTCATCCTACCAAGTTACAATGAAATCCCTCTATATTAAATATGACCTGCAGACTGTGCTAAAAGTTTTTGGGTTTCGGGCTTGGGCAGCCATCACGGTTGACCGATCATGACCAAAAGGGGACGTTCTCATCTAGGCATTATCGAGAGGCATCCTACCATGTTACAATGAAATCCCATCATAAATACGACCTGTAGACTGTGCTAATGGTTTTCGGGTTTTGGGCTTGGGCAGCCATACCGGTTGACCGATCACGACCAAAATGGGACGTTCTCATCTAGACATGACTCCAAACCTGCATATGAAATTTCGTGACGATCAGACAAGAACAGCCGGGTGTAGCCCGTGCTGAAGGAAAATGTGAACAGACTCACAGACTTCCGCACACGTGATGGCAATAGCTTATCTTGACTTTGTCAAGTTAAGCTAAAAAGGAGATTTTAAAGCACAGATGTCAGTTCATTGTTGCTGACTTTAGGGCCAAACAAAGAATGATATTTGCGCTAATTTCTGTCACTCCCTGACGACTGCGCATGCGAGGAGGGTAACAGTATGGAGGACCAGATAGGACTTTTAATTTTTGGTTTTGCAAGCAAATTTGGGGGATTGGGGGGGTTAAAAATTTGTGTTTGGCCCTTGATAACTTTGAGTTTGCACCAGCTAAGTCTGGACCATTGGGTTATAGTATAAAAATATTACAATTCAAGTATATTTCCAGTATTTACCAACTTGAGATAATTTCTTCATTAATTTTTCAGGACTTGAAAATGCAAAACCATTTTTCCAGGATTTTCCAGTATAGCATACATACACAGAACGACACACACGTGTGAATGTATGGCACTTGTGCTATCGCGGAAGGATAAAACTCTAGACCTGTGGCCTCTCGTTTTGTCGTTCCATGCTGGCACTTGTGCCATATCAATTAACCCATTCACACACGTGTGTCATTCTGTTTTTATTACATGCCTTCACGTCTATAAAAGCAATTATTAAAAGGACACTCAGCAATTCATTTGACAACTCATCCCCTGAGTTCCAATATATTCTATGTGCCGGTAGGCACAAAGACCACACTGGAACTCAGTGGATGAACTATCAACACAAGAGGCCCCAAGGGGCCTGAGGGCGCTCACCTGACATGGTAGCCTAAATATCAACCCAGAGAATTGTTTTCAACAAGTTGCATCTGCTCCTCCTAAGAAAAGCTTATACCAAATATCCAAAGATTCTGACCAGTGGATCTAAAAAAAAAAAAGAAGATTTTTAAAGAATATTCCTCATATTGAACTAAGTTATAATTCGGGCTCCCACAGGGAGCCCATATATGAACCCAGGGACTTGGCTTTAACAACTTGAATCTCACCCCCCTAAGGATGCTGCACACCAAATATCAAAACATTCCGACTGCTGGATCTGAAGAGGAAAATTTTTAAAGAAAATTCCTCATTTAGAATTAAGTTACAATTCAAGCTCCCACAGTGAAAATATGGACCTCGGGACATGGCTTGAACAAAATTGAATCTCTCCCCCCCCCCCCCCCCCCCCCCCCCCCCCAAGGATGCTGCATATCAAATATCAAAACATTCCAACTGCTGTATCTGAAGAAGATTTTTAAAGAAAATTCCTCATTTTGAACTAAGTTATAATTCAGGCTACCATAGTGAGCCCAAATATGAACCAAGGGACTTGGCTTGAACAAACTTGAATTTCACCCCCCTAAGCATGGTGCATACCCAATATCAAAAGATTCTGCCTGCTGGATCTTGAGAAGAAGATTTTCAAAGAAATTTGCCTGAAATGCACTAAGTTCGAATTCGGGCTTCTATAGTGAGCCCAAATATGAATCTAGGGGGCCGATTTGAACAAACTTGAATCAGATCCACCCCACAATGTTGCATACCAAATATCAAAAGATTCTGCCTGCTGAATCTGGAGAAGATTTTTTAAGAAATTTGCCTGAAATGCACTAAGTTCGAATTCGGGCGTCTATAGTGAGTCCAAATATGAATCCAGGGGGCCGATTTGAACAAACTTGAATCAGATCCACCCCACAATGTTGCATACCAAATATCAAAAGATTCTGCCTGCTGGATCTGGAGAAGAAGATTTTTTAAGAAATTTGCCTGAAATGCATCAAGTTCGAATTCGGGCTTCAAAAGTGAGCCCAAATATGAATCAAGGGGGCCGATTTAAACAAACTTGAATCAGATCCACCCCACAATGTTGCATTCCAAATATCAAAAGATTCTGCCTGCTGAATCTGGAGAAGAAGATTTTTTAAGAAATTTACCTGAAATGCACTAAGTTCGAATTCGGGCTTCTATAGTGAGTCCAAATATGAATCCAGGGGCCGGTTTGAACAAACTTGAATCAGATCCACCCCACAATGTTGCATACCAAATATCAAAAGATTCTGCCTGCTGGATCTGGAGAAGAAGATTTTTTAAGAAATTTGCCTGAAATGCACTAAGTTCGAATTCGAGATTCTATAGTGAGCCCAAATATGAATCAAGGGGGCCGATTTGAACAAACTTGAATCAGATCCACCCCTCAATGTTGCATACCAAATATCAAAAGATTCTGCCTGCTGGATCTGGAGAAGATTTTTGAAGAAATTTGCCTGAAATGCACTAAGTTCGAATTCGAGCTTCTATAGTGAGCCCAAATATGAATCCAGGGGGCCAATTTGAACAAACTTGAATCAGATCCACCCCTCAATGTTGCATACCAAATATCAAAAGATTCTGCCAGCTGGATCCGGAGAAGAAGATTTTTGATGAAATTTGCCTGAAATGCACCAAGTTCGAATCCGAGCTTCTATACTGAGCCCAAAGATAAAGCCAGGGGGCCGATTTGAACAAACTTGAATCAGATCCACCCCATAATGTTGCATACCAAATATCAAAAGATTCTGCCAGCTGGATCTGGGGAAGAAGAATTTTGAAGAAATTTGCCTGAAATGCACTAAGTTCGAATTCGAGCTTCTATACTGAGCCCAAATATAAACTCAGGGAGCCGATTTGAACAAACTTGAATTAGATCCACCCCACAATGTTGCATACCAAATATCAAAAGATTCTGCCAGCTGGATCTGGGGAAGAAGATTTTTGAAGAAATTTGCCTGAAATGCACTAAATTCGAATTCGAGCTTCTATACTGAGCCCAAATATAAACCCAGGGGCCGATTTGAACAAACTTGAATCAGATCCACCCCATAATGTTGCATACCAAATATCAAAAGATTCTGCCTGCTGGATCTGGAGAAGATTTTTTAATCTTTTTCCCATTGCCTACAGTGTTAAAAAGTGCTGACTCAGCACTTTTTCAAAGTCCTGAAAAAAGTACCATGTGATCAAACTGATAGGGATTTTTTTTAACCATTCTATTCTATTGGGTAAAAGTAAGCTTTATATAAAATAAGAATTCTCTGTGCCGTGTAGTTTTGGAGATATGGCAATTTTAAGGTTTTCCTTATTTTTAGCTCCCGAGGTTCCCACGGGGCATTGAGAAGATCAACTACTCATGACCCATTATCATCTCATATCAAATTTGGTTCAAATCGACCTGACGGTTCGGAAAATAGAAATTTTAGGCGTGGTCAAAATTTTTGCCCCTCCCATAACGAAGGCAAATAATGCCCGACAAACTTTTCTTGAACAAACTTGATTCTAAACCTCAAAAGGACTCTGTATACCACATATCAAGTCTCTGCTACTGGGGGTTCATTAGAAGAAGATTTTCAAAAATTTGGCCATTTTTTCCCCACGCCTCTGCTCAATATGAGCCGAAACCTATTTTGGATAAAAATTAAAATGCCCCTATATAACCACTACTTACATGAAATTTAATTAAAAGGTGGCCAGTGGTTTAGACGAAAGAGGCTCAAACACCACCTTCACGCAGGACGACGGACGGACGACGGACGAAGAGTGATAAGAAAAGCTCACCCTGACTTTCAGTCAGGTGAGCTAAAAAAGAACACATTTATCGTCAACCAAATTTGTGAGGGAAACCCATGTTACTATTTTTAGCTATCGCTAGCGATTCAAATTGTATTCGCAATATGCGATTTGTAGAAAATTCCAGTGAAATTTAGCTTCTATTTAAAAATAGTCCGTCAACGATTTCTGTTCCACACATGTGTGGAACAGATTTTCATTTTCTGCATGGTTTTGTGCTTCTGTGGATGGGGATTTCATGGAACAGGCATGTGATAAAAACCCTGATTTTTGTTTCACAAATAGGGTGTAAACTACATCATGGTAGTATACATTCACTTTAGGAAGTGAAAATCATTACAGGATAAAGGTTTTGTACTGTTATTTGTTAGTCATTATTACCTCTCTCTGTGATCCATCCATGAAGGTGGCATTTATTTCGTCAACACAAGCCAGAAGGTTGCGCAAGTGAGCACCAATTGTCTTAACATAGTTAACATAGTCTTCAGGTTTGACCCCATGAGCTTCTTTTGTAAGTTTCATCACAGATCTAACTACACTAGTTGTAAGTTCATAAACAGGATCATTTTTTCTATTTCCTGAAGAGGCTTCGGAAACTTCCAGCTGAAAAAATTAGTATCAAGTATCAGCATATTGGACTCCACGCAGCCCAATACTGGATAATTTATTATCATAACTGAATATTCCTCAAAACTGTACGTATTTCTCAAACACAAAACTATTTCCCAGAAACATGATTCAAATTTACCGCTTTCACACTGAAAAACTTAATTTAAATTGTACATAGCATTTATTTTTTTCCATTACCAACAGTGTTAAAGTCTGGGAGCCCTAGAACACCCCTAAATATAACCCACCAGCACCCTTACTTAAACATACGTGTGAAGATTTTTTAATGTTTTTCCCATTACCCAGTGTAAAATTAGATCCCTAAAAATAGACTCCCAGGGGGATTGGTTGAAAAATAGTGGCATGCATCCTTACATTGATCTTATATATCACACATGCTGGCATTTGGAGTAGTGGTTTGGGAGAAGATAATTTTAACCCTTTACTCAACACACAGGATATAAAAATTTATTATTTCAAATATTATTTTTTCAAAGTTTTCAAAAAATTTTAAAGTTTGACGAGCTTGTTCCGATGAGGGGGTCACATGATATGGTTTTGTTGAAATTTTTTGAAAAATAATTGTTTTCCAATGGTTCTTTTTGAAAATTAAGCAGTGGATGTGACTAATTCACAAGATAAAGAGTTAAAACTATTTTCTCCATTACAGTGTTAAAATTTCTAGGCCCCCATAACACCCCTAAATATGACCCAATGGGCTTGATTTGAATAAACCTGAACCTAATCTACACATATATCTTGTGAGTTAAATATTAAAGCTTTCAAGGCAGTGGTTTTGTAAAACGTTTTCTCACTTTGTCACAGGATTAAAACCCAGGGCTCTGTAATACTCCGAAATATGACCCTAGGGACTTGGCTTGAACAAGCCTGTGTATCATCCACACAAATATGTTATACATCATATCTGAAATTTTTGGAGCAGTTGTATGGGAAAAGAAAATATTTTCTTAATGTTTTTTCCCATTAGACAAAATGTAAGGATCTGAACTGCTGTGGCACTCCTATATTTGCTACCAGGGGCTGGTTTGAAAAAATTTGGTAATCCACATTGCAATGATGTTACGGACAAAATATATGGTGGCATTTGGAGTAGTGATTTGGGAGAAGATTTTTAAAAGGTTTTTTCCATTCCACCTAGTGTAAAAATTTGGGATCCCCAAAACACCCCTAAATATGATCCCATGAGCTTGATTTCAACTAGAGGTATAACTGTCTCAGATGGGCCTGTCCATATGCCCCCACCGGCCACCTTGATTATTCTTAGATGAAAAGGGCCACAACTCTGGCCATAAAAGTCGGATCGAAACTACAATCGCAAATGCACAGGTTCCCACAGTAGTGAATATTCATACCAGGCTTCAAAGGAATCAACCCATAAACAACTGAGAAAATCTCCGGACAAAATCCAGGCATTCTAAGACCAAAAGAAGCATAACTGTGGCAAAAAAAGTCTGATCGAAACTATAATCACAGGTGCCCAGGTTCCCAAGGCAGTGAACATCCATACCAAGTTTCAAAGAAATCGATCTGTAAACATCTAAGAAAATTTCCAGACAAAATTCAGGCATTCTAAGACGAAAACGGGCACAACTCTGGGGTCTGATCGAAATTACAATCACAGGTACACAGGTTCCCATGGTAGTGGACATCCATACCAAGTTTCAAAGGCATCAACCCATAACCATCTCAGAAAATTTCCGGACAAAATTCTAGGCATTCTAAGGCAAAAAGGGGCATAACTCTGACATACAAAATCTGATCACAACTAAAATCGCAGGTGCACAGGATCCCATGGTAGTGAACATCCATACCATATTTCAAAGGAATCAACCCATAAACATCGGAGAGAATCACAGGACAAAATTCAGACATTCTAAGATGAAAGGGGGCATAACTCTAGCAAAAAAAAAAGTCTGATTGAAACTTTAATTGCAGGTGCACAGGTTCCCATGGTAGTAAACATTCATACCAAGTTTCAAAGGAATTGACCCACAAACATCTGAGAAAATCTCAGGACAAAATTCTAGGCCTGCCTTTTCAAGTCGAAAAGGGTGCATAATTCTGGCAAAAATAGTCTGACTGGAACTATAATCACAGGTGCACAGGTTCCCATGGTGGTGAACATTCATACTATGTTTCGAGCAGATTGGTCCATAAACGTTTGAGAAAATCTCCGGACAAAATTATGTCCACTGATGGATGGACAAGGTGATTCCAGCATACAACCCCCCCCCCCCCCTCCCCTCTCATTGCAGGGGATATAATAAACCAGAGTGAGAATAGTCCTTACAATTATGTTACACATCAAATATTCACACTTTTGGCACAGTGGTTTGAGGGAAAACATTTTTAAAATGTTTTCTCCATTACCCACTGTGTTAAAATGTAGGAGTCTCATAAAACCCCTACATATGAGCCAAATGTCTTGACTTGAACAAATTTAAGACTCTTCTTTACAAAGATGATATATTTTACAAATTAATGCATCGAGCCCAGTGGATTCGGAAAAGAAGATTTTTTTTAATGGTTTCCCCAATTACCTCAGTGTTAAAACTTGTGAATCATCCTTACAGGCAAACCTGGAAATGAGCATCTGTTATTTGCAGAGTGAAGTCCCGAGAGGGTAAATTTGCTGATGCTATTCCCATACTGTGGGACAATTTATCCTCTGGGTACCTCTTTCTGTTTAGGTTTGAGACCTTGATTCAGATTGAGGTTCACTGAGGGTAAATTTAGTGATGCTACCCAGGGTAGTATTACCAAATTCACCCTATGGGGACCTCATTCTGCAGATAACAGTATGTCTGTTTCCAGGCTTGCTTACAAGGAAGTTATATATCAAATATGTCAACTTTTGGAGCAATTGTTTTGGAGATTTTTTAATATTTCCCCCATTAATAATAATAAAATTAATCAGGATTTTTTTTTATCAGTTCTTATTAGGCTCCTCCAAAGGATGTTTCACACTATCTATTTATCTATTTATTGGGGTTTAATGACACTTTTGACAGCCAGGGGCAACTCGTGTTGGACAGTTTTACAGGTGAAGGAAGCCGGAGTACCTAAAAAGAACCACCAAGCAATGGCAAGCAACTGTCAGATTCCCTTACTAACTCCGCACAAGCAGAGCTAGCATAGGTTGAAGACAAGTATACCATCGACATGCTGTATGCCATAGTTCACAGTGCTGCTTTGCTCCCATGTAGGTAATCAAGATTAAGTTTTGTGTCCAGGGAAACAATGCAGTTACCCCTGGCGGGGATCAAACCGTGAACCTTTGAAGTTCACTGAGCCACCGCACTCCTATTTCACACTAAAAATAAATTGCTTGAGCAGTACAGTTTTGGGGGAAAAAAACATTGTTTGAAATTTTGTAAGGGTTCTCAATGGAAAGCTTAGTAATTTTGGGGACATAAATTACATACATGTCACCCATCTATGATGGATTCCAAATCTCATTCACAATGGATTGGAGGAGGGAGGGGGAATGAAAATTTGCCAAACATCTTGCCCTTCCCAGAACAACTGAAAAAACTGTCCCTCGAGCTTCACTTGAACAATTTTAGTTAAACCTCACAAGGAATATGAATACCAAATATCAATTAATTACATTAATTGGATAACGAGAAGAAAGATGCTTTGAGAATTGTGGGGGTTTAACCATGTAATCCTCCACCTAATGCAACAACAAAAACAGGCCAGTTCTATTCGCAAAAATAGCTATTGAAAATTTATTATTTTTTCACCCCAAAAACATAGCTTATAACCCTTTACTGGAACATGCGTGGGAAAATCATTCCAATGAAGAATCATAAGCTACGTTTGAGGCAAATGAAAGTGTCAATGACACTGTAGCTTAACTTGTGTGTTGTGTTTAATGAAAAGGATAATGTTCAATGTTTATGAAAGGATTATGAAATAAGACAAGAATTGTGATAATTGGGAATAAGTTCATTTCTGTTCCCTGTATGCTATGTTTTTGATAAACAAGAGGCCCCAAAGGGCCTGAAGCGCTCATCTTGTACAGAACACAATTTAAACAGAGTCCAATGAGTCTACATTAAGCAAGCCATCTCCATAGGCTACACTGTCAATCCTTGAGTCCCTCAGGAGTGACAAAAATAATCTGGGCATCATGCCTTTTCTTCAGTTGATCATAAGTAAAATGTAGAGCTCCCCTATGAAGCCCCTTGATGCAACCTATGTGGATTAATCTTAGTACCTCTAGAAGGTACTGAATACAAAATTTTTAATTCTTCAGCAAAATGGCCAATTCCGGCTCCCATAGAGAGCCCAAATATTAACCCAGGCTCTTGATTTGAACACAGTTAAATCTGACTTCCCTAGAGATGTTGTGTACCGAATATGAAAGCATTCTGACTGTTGGATCTGAAGAAGAGAAATTGTAAAGAAATTTCTCCGAATTGCACTAAGTTCAAATTTGGGCTACCATAGCGAGCCCAAATATTGACCTATGGATCCGATTTGAACAAACTTGAATCTGACCCCCCTAGAGATGTTGTATACCAAATGTGAAAGCATTCTGACAAGTGAATCTGAAGAAGAAGATTTTTGAAGAAATTCCCTCATATTGTACTAAGTTAAATTTCATGTTCCCATATGGAGCCCAAATATTAACCTAGGCACTTGAATTGAACAACCTGGAATCTGACCCCCCTAGAGATGTTGTATACCAAATATAAAAGTATTCCGACTGGTGGATCTGAAAAAGAAGATTTTTAAAGAAATTTTCTCATATTGCACTAAGTAAAAATTTGGGCTACCATAGTGAGCCCAAATATATACCTAGGGATCTGATTTGAACAAACTTGAATCTGACCCCCATAGAGATGTTGCATACCAAATATCAAAGCATTCTGACTGATGGATCTGAAGAAGAAGATTTTTTTAAATTACCCTCCATATTGAACAAAGATAAAATTTGGGCTTCCGTAGGAAGCCCAAATATTAACCTAGGGACTTGGTTTGAACAATCTAGAATCTGACCCTCATAACAATGATGTATACCAAATATTAAAAGATTCTGACTGGTGGTTCTGAAGAAGAAGATTTTTAAAGAATATTCCCCATATTACCCTATGTTAAAACTTCGGGCTCCTGTAGAGAGCCCAAATATGAACCAATGAGCTTTATTTCAACAAACTTTTATCTGACCCCCCTTTGAATGCTGTATACCAAATATCAAAAGATTCTGATGATTGGTTCTGGAGAAAAGATTTTTTAAAATTTTTGTAAATATGCTGACTCAGCATTTTTTCGATGCCCATTACAGAACACCCTAACATAACCGATGACAATTTTTTTTTACCATTCAATTCTACTGGTCATAAGGATAATTCATACCAAATAAAAGCTCTCTGTTCCGTGGGGTTTGGGAAATATGGGCGTTTGAAAATATTTCTATTTTTAGCTCCCAGGGTTCCCATGGGGATGCGGGAATTTTTTTTTTTGCATGGGTCATGTACTTATAACCCAATAATACCACAAACCAAATTTGGTTCATACCGGACCATCGGTTCAGAAAATAGAAATTTTGGGCGGGGCCAAAAATCTTACCCCTCCTATTACAAAGCCAAATATTACTTCACGAACTTCGTTTGAACAAACTTGATTCTACACCTCATATGGAAGCTCCATAGCAAATATCAAGTCATTGTACACACTGGTTCTTGAGAAGAAGATTTTTAAAATATTTGGGTGCATTTTCCCCCACTCCCTCCCTATGGGGCTGGGCATGCTGAGTTGAACAAAAATGAAATGCCCCTTTGGGACCATCACTCACACAAACTTTCACTTGAATTGGCCCAGTGGCTTTGGAGAAGACCAAAACATGGTGTTGACAGACAACGGACGGGAAGCGATGAGATTAGCTCAGCTTGACTTTGTCAAGATGAGCTAAAAATAATATGAGGTGTACACTGTACTGAAGAGCTGAGGGTGGGTTAATATGACTTCACAGTAAATGTATGTGGCCCTCACAGTTAACGTATATCAACGAAAGTTACCAAGTTACAGTGAAATTATTCCAAAACGAGTCATCCTATCAAGTTACATTGAAATCCCTTCATAAATATGGCCTGTAGACTGTGCTAAAGGTTTCTTGGCTTTGGGCTCAGGCAGCCATCATGGTTGAATGATCACAACCAAAAGGGGACATTCTCATCTGGGCATCATCTGGAGTGATCCTACAAAGTTACAATGAAATTCCTTCATAAATATGGCCTGCAGACTGTGCTAAAGGTTTTTGGGCTTCGGGCCCCTGTAGCCATCAGTTTCCCAATTGCGTCCAAAGGGGACGTTCTCATCTAGACATTATATGAAGTCAACCTACCAAGTTACAATGAATTCCCTTCATAAATATGACCTGTAGACTGTGCTAAAGGTTTTTGGGCTTTGGGCTCAGGCAGCCATCATGGTTGAATGATCACAACCAAAAGGGGACATTCTCATCTGGGCATCATCTGGAGTGATCCTACGAAGTTACAATGAAATCCATTCATAAATCTGACCTGTAGACTGTGCTCAAGGTTTTCGGGCTTCGGGCCCCTGAAACCGTCACAGTTGACCAATCACGACCAAAAGTGGATGTCATCATCTCTAGGCATTATATGGAGTCAAACTAACAGGTTACAATGAAATCCTTCCATAAATACGACCTATAGACTATGCTAAAGGTTTTGGGGTTTTGGGCTCGGGCAGCCATCGAGGCTGAATGATCGCAACCAAAAGGGGACGTTCTCATCTAGACATTATTTGGAGTCATCCTGCCAAGCTACAATGAAAGCCCTTCATAAATATCACCTGTAGACTGTGCTAAAGGTTTTCAGGCTTCAGGCACCTGTAGCCGTCACAGTTGCCTAATGGTGTCCAAAAGGGGCTGTTCTCATCTAGACATTATATGAAGTCAACCTACCAAGTTACAATGAAATCCCTTCATAAATATGAACTGAAGACTGTGCTAAAGGTTTTCCGGCTTTGGGCTTGGGCAGACATCATGGTTGAATGATCGCAACCAAAATGGGACATTCTCATCTGGGCATCATCTGGAGTGATCCTACGAAGTTACAATAAATATGACCTGTAGACTGTACTCAAGATTTTCGGGCTTCGGGCACCTGTAGCCATCACAGTTGATCAATCACGACCAAAAGGGGATGTCATCATCTATGCATTATATGGAGTCAACCTAACAGGTTACAATGAAATCCTTCCATAAATACGACCTATAGACTATGCTAAAGGTTTTTGGGCTCGGGCAGCCATCAAGGCTGAATGATCGCGACCAAAAGGGGATGTTCTCATCTAGACATTATTTGGAGTCATCCTACCAAGCTACAATGAAATCCCTTTATAACTATGACCTGTAGCAAAGGTTCTCAGGCTTCGGGCCCCTGTAGCTGTCACAGTTGCCCAATCGTGTCCAAAAGGGGACGTTCTCATCTAGACATTATATGAAGTCAAACCTACCAAGTTACAATGAAATCCCTTCATAAATATGACCTGTAGACTGTGCTAAAGGTATTCAGGCTTCGGGCTCAGGCATCCATAATGGTTGAATGATTGCAACCAAAAGGAGACATTCTCATCTGGGCATCATCTGGAGTGATCCTGCGAAGTTACAATGAAATCCCTTCATAAATATGACCTGTAGACTGTGCTCAAGGTTTTCGGGCTTCGGGCACCTGTAGCCATCACAGTTGATCAATCACGACCAAAAGGGGATGTCATCATCTAGGCATTATATGGAGTCAACCTAACAAGTTACAATGAAATCCTTCCATAAATACGACCTATAGACTATGCTAAAGGTTTTTGACCTCGGGCAGCCATAAAGGCTGAATGATCGTGACCAAAAGGGGATGTTCTCATCTAGACATTATTTGGAGTCATCCTACCAAGCTACAATGAAATCCCTTCATAATTATGACCTGCAGACTGTTCTAAAGGTTTTCGGACCGCAGTAGCCGCCACAGCTGCCTGATCGTGTCCAAAAGGGGACGTTCTCATCTAGACATTATATGAAGTCAACCTACCAAGTTACAATGAAATCCCTTCATAAATATGACCTGTAGGCTGTGCTAAAGGTTTTCGGGCTTCGGGCAGCCATCATGGTTGAATGATCACAACCAAAGGGGACAATCTCATCTGGGCATCATCTGGAGTGATCCTACGAAGTTAAAATGAAATCCCTTCATAAATATGACCTGTAGACTGTGCTCAAGGTTTTCGGGCTTCGGGCACCTGTAGCCATCACAGTTGACCAATCATGACCAAAAGGGGATGTCATCATCTAGGCATTATATGGAGTCAACCTAACAGGTTACAATGAAATCCTTCCATAAATATGACCTTTTGCCTATGCTAAAGGTTTTTGGGCTCGGACACCCATCAAGGCTGAATGATCGCGATCAAAATGAGACGTTCTCATGTAGACATTATTTGGAATCATCCTACCAAGTTACAATGAAATCCCTTCATAAATATGACCTGTAGACTGTGCTAAAGGTTTTGGGCCCCTGTAGCCATCAAAGTTGCCCAATCACGTCCAAAAAGGGACTTTCTCATCTAGACATTATATGAAGTCAACCTACCAAGTTACAATGAAATTCCTCAATAAATATGACCTGTAGACTGTGCTAAAGGTTTTCGGGTTTTGGGGTTGGGCAATCGTCACGGTTGGCAGATCATGCCCAAATGGGGAAATTCTCATCTAGACATCATAAGGAGTCATCCTACCAAGTTACAATGAAATCCTTCCATATTAAACATGACCTGCAGACTGTGCTAAAAGTTTTTGGGTTTGGGGCTTGGGCAGCCATCATTGCAAGTGTCGCACTAGGCATGCAAGGTAAAGGATTGAAGAAAATCCATACATGATACTCACTTGTCGTGAATTCAGAGCACCTTCGTTGTCACTATAGCTACTGGTACTACCACCTGTAAAGAGATATAAAGTAAATGAGATGAAAAATAACAAGAAACAAGGCTCAAAGAATTCTTCAGACTGGTGTAAAAAGAGTAAAACAAGAGGCCCCAAGTGGCCTTAATTGCTGACCTGCCAAAGTGGTTCAAAGAAGTATTTGGGGTCACATTCAGTTTGACATGGTTCACCAACACTACAAAGGAATGAAGTCATGAAAGGCAAATTTTCTGGAAAAACACTAAGGAATGGATTTGAACAAACCTGAACCAAACATGCACCCCCCTGCCACCCCCTCAATCCACCCATAGAAAACCCCAATATTAAGCCGTGGGACTCAAATTGAACAAACTTGAATCTCACCCCCTTATGGATGCTGCATACCAAATATCAAAAGCTTCTGATTGGTGGACTGGAAGAAGATTTTTAAAGAATATTCCTCATATTGCACTATTCTGAACATTTGGGCTCCCATAGAGAGCCCAAATATGGACCCAGGGATTTGATTTGAAAAAATATGTGAATCAATCTTCCAATAATGTTATATGTGAATTATGAAAACCTTTGGACCAGTGGTTTGAGAGAAGAAGATTCTTTAATGTTTTCCCCATTTATTTATTTATTTATTTATTTATTGGTGTTTTAAGGTCACATATTTATGCACAATGGCTAATCATAACCGTGACAGTTTTGCGGGTGGAGGAAGCCGGAGTACCCGGAGAGAACCACCGAGCAACGACGAGCAGCTGCCAGCTCCCCAACATCGTAACTCCGCACAGCAGCACAGGCAGGGTTAGATTGGTTGAAGACATGCGCACCATCGACGGGCAGTACGCCTTAGTACACGGCGTCATCGTGCCCCCACGCGGGCAATGGAGATAAAGTGTCTTGCCCAAGGACACAACGTGGTTGCCGCAGGTGGGATTCGAACCGAGGACCTCTTGGCTTGCAGCCTGCACCTCTACCTACTGAGCCATCACGCTCCCTTTTCCCCATTACTCAGTGTTAAAAAATGCTGACTCAGTACTTTTTCAAAGTCCTGAAAAAGTACCCTATGATAAAACCGATAGCAATGTTTTTTATCATTCTATTCTGTTGATCCTAAGGAAGCTTCATACCAAATAAAAATTCTCAGTGCTGTACAGTTTTGGAGATATGGGTGTTTTAAATTTTTTCTATTTTTAGCTCCTGTGGTTCGCATGGGGTGGTGGGAAAAATTTTTTTGGCATAAATTAAGTACTTATGTCCCAATAAAACCTCATGTCAAATTTGGTTCAAATCAGCCTCTCGGTTTCGAAAATAGAAATTTTGGGCGGGGCAAAAATTCTTGCCCCTCCCATAACGATGGCAAATAGAGCCACTAGAACTTCTCTTGAACAAATTTGAGTCTACACCTCAAAAGGAAGCTGCACACCTAATATCAAGTCTCTGCTACTTCTGGTTCATGAGAAGAAGATTTTTTAAGATTTAGGCTCACTTTTTGGGCGTGGCCCTACCAAGGGGCGGGTCAACTTGATTTGAACAAACTTGAATTGACATATGATAGGGAATATGCACACCAGATTTGGTTCAATCTGGTTGAGTAGTTTGTGAGAAGAAGTCGATAATGTAAAGTTAACGCCGGACGGACGGACGACGGATGGAAAGTGATTAGTAAAGCTCTCCTTGAGCTTCGCTCAAGTGAGCTAAAAAAATGCAGATGAAATGTGTATCAAAACAATAGTATAGTGGCCCCACTTAACTGGATAACCTTGTTAACTGCATGTAGATGAAATGATTTCGCACGCCGAGGGCGTGTAGGGAGTGTGTGGGGCAAACCCCTTTCAACCCTCTTTAACTGTTGAACATAGCTTCTCGCAACAAGTCTGGGTGCGTCAAAGGAGGAAAAGGTGGGATACTCAGCAGCATCGATTCAAATGCTATCAGATATCATTTTTCTTTTGATTTCTCAGCTTGTGTCGAGTACCTGTGGTCTATTTATGTTCAGAAAAATACTAGGGTTCAGTGGGAATTCCTCACTGATGTAATCAATTTTGTGTCACGCCATGCAAACACTTCCAAGTTTGGAATTTTTTGTATCAATAAAATCCACATCGATAATAAAATTATTGGATTTAAAATGGTAACAATTAACATGGATTATCAACAATTTGTTCATAGTAGCTCGATCCAGAATGGACCATTTCATAAGATTATTTGCGAGGGTAAAGTCAAAGTTACTGCCTATTTCCGTGATATGAACAATGCATACGAAGGATAACAGGTACCGTGAAATGTTACGTGCCCCTCGCGGACCAATATCATCATTCAGTGGTATGAGGTACACGGCTAAAAAATAGTCGACTATGAAAAATAATAGTCGACTATAGCACCTTCCGACAGCAAGTCGACACAATTGAATAGTCATGGCAGCCCTAACCATGGGTACTCAATTAATTGGAATCGGTATTGGAATTGGTAGATTATGACTGAGTAATCGGTAATTGGTTCATGGTCCTATAACAAAATCGGTTGATCACTAGAGGGGGTCCTCTCAGCAAAGGTGCTACCTCTCCCCGATGGTTGAGTAGCTATACTACAAATATGACCAGTTAACTGTGTGTAGGTGATAAATAAAGTTCTGTTAACCCTTTACCTAACGAATTGTCAAAATTCGCGCATGTAATTTTTAAATTGAGCAGTTGAAAAAAAATAGATTAAAATATTTCAACAAAACTATATCGTGTGACCCCTCATTGGAACGTGCGAGACGAGCTCATGGTTTTGTTGAAATTTTTTTGAAAAATTAAAACAAATAGTAATTAAAATAATAAATTTTTAAATTCTGTTTTTTGGGTAAAGGGTTAAATTAATAACATATATTGTAATTTATTGAACAATTATTCCGACAACTACTGTATTCTCCATGTTTATGGATCTATTTGGCCTCAGCACATGAATTTTACCATTCAATCAATTAATCAATATCTTGATTGACAGGCTCATTGAGCTATGCCAACTGAGATACAATAGAATACATGCTTTTTCACCAGAATATTGGAAAATAAAAAACTTTCCATTAATGTAATACTCCTGTTGACCCAATATTTTTCACTAAGAGGAGGCTATTTAATTAACTAGAAGAGTGCTAAATTATTTTTGGTCATCATAATTTGTTCACACGTCTTTTTCTTGTTACAAATTATGGGCGAGTACCTACATGCAAAATCCACCCAGGCTAAACAATTTCACTTGAAAAAAAATAAAGCACATCCACAGAATAAGAAGGTTTCAAGTTATGGTACAGTAAAACATGTTTTGAGAGAACAGTGTCATGAGAGACCACCTATATTGAGACCACTGTGACCTTGTACCGTTCAGTTGTTTTACTCTGTAATGGACTTGTCATGATAGGTCACCTGTTTTGAGAGAGGGTAGTCTCTCAAGACAGGTTGTACTGTATCTGCACTTCAGAATAAAGCCCAAATATGGACCTCCATCTCTCTACCAGTTAACAAGGTTCTACCATATAGCAGGCTTATAGTTGTATTGAAAAGAAGTAAAAAAACAATCTTGCAATATGGTAGATAAAATGTTTTTCTCTGCATATTGTTATTTAGAATGTATGTTACTAGAATCCACTGTAGGCCACTCTGGCATCCATGGGGAATGTTTTATTATCCCTATATTTAAAATTCACTATCCGCTACAGGCATCTAGTGTTGTGTGCAGAGCAAACTGGTGACTGGAGTTAAACTAGAGGTACTGTGAGCAAGATCACAAAGTGATACCCCCACACCTGAAATGTATAAGTTAGATTATCTCCCCTTGGAAATGTCAGAATGGAATTATATTGCTTCATGCACATCTTCATATGGAGTTCTTCCATTGTGTAAAGTTTCATGAAAATTCTTCAAATGGTTTAGGAGGAGTTGTGCTTATAAGGATGGACAGAAGGACAGACGGACGGACAGGGTGATTTATATATACCCCCCCCCCCCCCCCAAACTTTGTTTGTGGGGGGTATAATGATACACTTTTTCTGCTTAAAAATGTTGATTATGACAGATCGAAGGTAATTCCAAGAGGTGATGGCTGTCACAATCATAGGCCTTATTGAATTTGTTCATCCTCTATGAGA
This sequence comes from Pictodentalium vernedei, assembly GCA_031216915.1. Taxonomy (NCBI): domain Eukaryota; kingdom Metazoa; phylum Mollusca; class Scaphopoda; order Dentaliida; family Dentaliidae; genus Pictodentalium; species Pictodentalium vernedei. The sequence goes on from CM062293.1 coordinate 222,017,910, forward strand.
GGATCAGTGGTAAAGATTGTAGAATTATTACCAGGCGAGGTATGCCACGTTAAGGCCTGGCATTCTTAACAAGCGGCCCCATGGGGCCTGAAGCGCTCATCTTGAACAGAACACAATATAAACAGAGTCCAAAAATGAGTCTACATTAAGCAATCCATCTCCATTGGCTACACTGTCAATCCTGGAGTCTGTCAGGAGTGACAAAAATAATCCGGGCATCATGCCTTTTCTTCAGTTGATCATAATGTAAAATGTAGAGCTCCCCTATGAAGCCCCTTGATATAACCTATGTGGATTAATCTTAGTTACACACCTCTAGAGGGTACTGAATACAAAATTTTTAATTTTTCAGCAAAATGGCTAATTCCGGCTCCCATTGGAAGCCCAAATATTAACCCAGCGTCTCAATTTGAGGACAGTTGAATTTGACTTCCCTAGAGATGTTGTTTAACAAATATGAAAGCATTCTGACTGTTGGATCTGAAGAAGAGAAATTTTAAAGAAATTTCCTCATATTGCACTAAGTTAAAATTTGGGCTACCATAGAGAGCCCAAATATTAACCTAAGGATCCGATTTGAACAAACTTTAATCTGACCCCCCATAGAGATGTCGTATACCAAATATGAAAGCATTCTGAATAGTGGATCTGAAGAAGAAGATTTTTGAAGAAATTCCCTCATATTGCACCAAGTTAAATTTCAGGTTTCCATATGGAGCCCAAATATTAACCCAGGCACTTGAATTGAACAAACTGGAATCTGACCCTCCCCCCTCCCTCCCCCCCCCCCCCCCCCCCCCCACCTTGAGGTGTTGAATACCAAATATGAAAGCATTCCGACTGGTGGATCTGAAGAAGAGTTTCAAAGAAATTTCCTCATATCATACTAAGTAAAAATTTGGGCTACCGTAGCGAGCCCAAATATATACCTAGGGATCTGATTTGAACAAACTTGAATCTGACCCCTCCTAGAGATGTTGCATACGAAATATAAAAGCATTCTGACTGGTGGATCTGAAGAAGAAGATTTTTAAAAATTATCCCCCATATTGAACAAAGTTAAAATTTGGGCTTCCGTAGGAAGCCCAAATATTAACCTATGGACATGGTTTGAACAATCTTGAATCTGCCCCTCATAACAATGATGTATATCAAACAATAAAAGATTCTGACTGGTGGTTCTGAAAAAGAAGATTTTTAAAGAATATTCCCCATATTACCCTATGTACAAAATGTGGGCTCCTGTATTGAGCCCAAATATGAACGAATGGGCTTTATTTTAATAAACTTGTATCTGACTGACCCCCCCCCCCCCCCCCCCCCCCCCCCCCCTCCTCCTATGAATGTTGTTTACCGAATATCAAAAGATTCTGATGAGTGGTTCTGGAGAAAAGATTTTTAAAAATTTTTGCAAATATGCTGACTCAGCATTTTTTCGATGCCCATTACAGAACACCCTAACATAACCGACTGCAAATTTTTTTTACTATTCAATTCTACTGGTCCTAAGGATACTTCATACCAAATAACAGCTCTCTGTTCTGTGAGGTTTGGGAAATATGGGCATTTGAAAATATTTATATTTTTAGCTCCCAGGGTTCCCATGGGGATGCAGGAATTTTTTTTTTTGCATGGGTCAAGTACTTATGACCCAATATTACATACCAAATTTGGTTCAAACCGGACAATAGGTTCAGAAAATAGAAATTTGGGGCAGTCCAAAAATCTTACCCCTCCTATTACAAAGCCAAATATTGCTTCTCGAACTTCGTTTGAACAAACCTGATTCTACACCTCAAAAGGAAGCACCATAGCAAATATCAAGTCATTGTACACACTGCTTCATGAAAAGAAGATTTTAAAAATATTTTGGAGCTTTTTCCCCCACTCCCTCCCTATGGGGCTGGGCATGTTGAGTTGAACAAAAATGCAATGCTCCTTTGGGACCATCACTCACACAAACTTTCACTTGAATTGGCTTAGAGGCTTTGGAGGAGAAGACCAAAATATTGGTGTTGACTGACGCCGGAAGACGGATGGAGAGCGATGAGATTAGCTCAGCTTGACTTTGTCAAGATGAGCTAAAAATGCAGAGGGCTAAAAATCACTCCCCTCGCATGACCTAGATGAGCAATTAGCTTACAAAAGCTAAAAGTGGAAAAATTACGTTTTACTGTTAATGAATTCTGCCTAGTGGGCTTTGTACATTTTATTTGGTGCTGCAAACAAGGTAGTCTCTGTGAGATGGCTACACTGCCCCTCCCACACCTCCGGGCTTTGGCAAGGCCCAGAGGTGTGGGAGGGTAGTGTGTCCATCTTATACAGAGATCACCAACATAGCAGAGATCAGAAAATATGTGTGTTTTAGTGATAGGTGGTTATGGTAAACATTATTTTCTAAGGTCAGGGGGGGCTAGTTTTTGCCCTCCTTAATTTTTTATAATGCAAGCAGTAGGCGAGCAAATGAATCGCTTTCCTGAAAATGCCAGGCATGCACGTTACATGGAGAAATAGTGACTGGAGCTACTTACTGAATAGAATACTGGTTGTGATATACTCTTTGATGATGAACTATGTCAAGATCAATAACCAAAACTTGTGTATAACTGCTGCTTGTACAACATGGCTATGGGCCTTGTTGTATTACCATGCGAGTAAAATTGGTGGATATATCTCCTGTGGAAAAGTTTGGTGAGGGTAACAATGTCTAGTTGGAAAAAAAATGGGTCGGATCACCGTGTAAGGTCCCCTGTGTTCTACTTCACCAATAAATTGAAATGCCAATGGAGCATATTAATATACCAGCTGTTGACCATTCTGTGATACATTTTCCTACCAAATTTGAAGGTTCCCAAACAAAGATCCCTGAGAATTTGAGATTTCATTTTCGTACTGAATCTGAAGGTTCCCCAACATCACATCCCTGAGAATTTGAGATGTCATAAGGCTAACAATGAAGATGGAGTAGCAGTAACAAAATCTAATTCTGTACATAGGGAGGGAGTGTGGTGGCTTTTGGTTATGGCATTGAACTTCAAACCAAGAGGTCCATGGCTCGATCCCCACCAGGGGTAACTGTGTTGTCTTTGGGCAAGGCACTTAATCCCAAATGTCTATGTGAGGGCACAGTGACGCTGTGTACTAAGGCATACTGCACATCGATAGTAAACCTGTCTTCAACTAATGCTAACCCTGCTTGTGTGGGGTTTGTACGTTGGGGAGTCGGGCAGCTTCTCGCCACTGCTCAGTGGTTCTCTCTGGGTACTCCTGTTTCCTCCACCCGTAAAACTGTTTGACATGGAGGTGACCCTGGATGTCAAAAATGTCATAAAACTCCAATAAATAAATATGTACATAGGCAGGGTTTCCGCTTGGGGAAAAAATGTGGGTCCGGTTGATTCAAGAAAGTGAAACTCACACGCCAAAGTATAGAGGGGAGTCTGGGGGGGGTTCTCCCCCCCCAGGAAAATTTTGATTTTTAGGTGCTCTCTGGTGGCCTCTGGGGACATTCTGGTCACTAAAATGCCAAATAATTGATGTGGAAAATATGTATTTTTTACTCCTACAATTCTCTAAATTCCCATGGGACACACAATACTACATCTGGTCGGAGGTTTCATAAAAATACAAACCCAAAACAACACAAAATCAACGAATCCTAACAGTGACTGACGAGTAATAGTGAGTAATTGGGATGCGTCTGAAATTGGCGATATAAGACAAGTAAATATCCACTGGGTATGTTACGTTTCTTTGGAAACCGCCTACCAATTTTCTAGAATTTGCTTTAAAAATTCTCATAATTTTCTTGTACTTATGTTTCATTTTCAGATTTCAGGTTTTAATCCTCAATTTAATGAATAAAACAAACAGAAAACCGTGCGGTGTTGTTTTCATTTTGTTTTTGTACAGGCTACTCACGAAAGTCGAAGCCAGAAATGGACGTTAATTAGTATGTCAATCAGCACTGCAAACCACCCCCTTGAAAACAGACAAACATAGTCTGTTTAAAAATAGCTGTTTTTTTTTAAATATGTACATTTTAAAAAAAAATTTACGAATAAAACAAAATATAGCTTCACACAAACTCAATAAAAATGAAAGAGTCAATGACTCTGTAGCTCAACTTGGATATGACAGGAATTAGTACTTGCTGTGACCAAGACAACTGAATAATGAATATGACAGGAATTAGTATTTGTTTTAGCCCAGTCAACAATAATAAAAGAATTACAAGGTGACTGTAATGGACTACAGATAAGACCAATCATTGTAGATTATTATTTTTGTGTGGAAATTTTCAGTCCCAAACAAAAAATGTCCCACCCGGACCCCAAATTTTCAGTGTAAAAAAAAAATTTTTTTTTTTTTTGTCTTAAAATTGACCAAAACGCATAAAAAACCAAAAAACTAATTTCCGGATTTTGGTCCAAAATTTTCTAAGTCCCACCCGGACCCCTAATTTGCATAATTTATTCACGAGAAAAACTCTGTATTATATGTAATGTATCCCATGGTACTAAACATTCATACAAAAATTTATTCAAATCAGATCTTTCATTTGGAAGTTCTGCGCAAAAATCTGATTGCACTTAATTTTGAACAAAATGGCTGCTAGTGGCCATCTTGAATTTCAGACTGGACCCAAAAACACTCCTTCTCGTCCCACAGTGATAACAAAGGTACCCAAGAAGTTTCGTGAAGATCGGTTCATAAATACGGCCTCTAGCCCGAGCCGTATTGGGATTTGCACTCACAGTGCTGAAAGTAACACTAAATAAATCAAAGTTAGCCTAATTTGCATAATTTACGCACAAGAAAAAAAGCTGTAATATATGTAATGTATCCCATGGTACTAAACATTCATACAAAAAATTATTCAAATCAGAGCTTTCATATGGAAGTTCTGTGCAAAAATCTGATTGCCCCTAATTTTGTACAAAATGGCTGCCAGTGGCCATCTTGAATTTCCGACCAGACCCCAAAACAATCGTTCTCGTCTCACAGTGATAACAAAGGTACCCATGATGTTTCGTAAAGATCGGTTCATAAATACGGCCCCTAGCCCGAGACGTATAGGGATTTGCACTTACAGTGCTGAAAGTAACACTAAATAAATTAAAGTTAGTCTAATTTGCATAATATAAGCACGAGAAAAAAACCCATATGATATGTAATGTATCTCATGGTACTAAACATTCATACGAAAAATTATTCAAATCAGAGCTTTCATATGGAAGTTCTGTACAAAAAAAAAATTTCTGCATCGTCGGTACAAAATGGCTGCTGGCAGCCATCTTGAATTTCGGACTGCACCCAAAAACACTCGTTCTCATCCCACGGTCATAACAAAGGTACCCAAGAAGTTTCGTAAAGATTGGTTCATAAATACGGCCTCTAGCCCGAGCCATAGCAGCTTGGCACTTACAGCTCTGAAAGTAACACTAAATAAATCAAAGTCAGTCTAATTTGCATAATTTACGCACAAGAAAAAAACCTGTATTATATGTTATGTATCCCATGGTACTAAACATTTATACAAAACTTTATTCAAATCAGAATTTTCATACAGAAGTTCTGTACAAAAAACTGATTTTTGCATCATCGGTACAAAATGGCCGCTGGCAGCCATCTTGAATTTCGGACCACACCTAAAAACACTCGTTCCCGTCCCAGGGTCATAACAAAGGTACACAAGAAGTTTCGTAAAGATCGGTTCATAAATACGACCTCTAGCTCGAGCTATAGCCAATTGTTGATGTACGGACAGACAGACAGACGGACGGACGGACAGACGGACAGACGGACGGACGACGGGCCATGACAATAGCTCAAATTTGACTTCGTCAAAGTTGAGCTAAAAAGCATAATATGAAGACCAGATAAAATTTACACAGCGAAATATGAATAACAAAATAGTTGCCTCCCTTGGCACCATTCGAAAAATTGATTTTACACTGAAAGTCATAACTTCACATGTTGCAGGGCATGATGAAATGATAAATGAGCAAGTTTTATTGAACCAATAAGTCATAAATCATATCCCTGGTTATATTGTTATATAATTCTCAAATATCAGAGTTGTAATTATTTTTTATTTTTAATTACCACTTTCTCATTAATTTCTGAACACCCGTTTTTCAGAATGAGTTGTTCACGCTCGAAAGTGGCAGTGTTCTTTCACAATGAGTTGTGCTCCGCTCGTAAGTGGCAGTGTTCAATCAGTATCTTTCTGATGATATTCAACCACTGTAAATACTGTGAAAACTATATGTTGTGGGCGTGTTTCAGACAACTACTGACAGCAGCCTGCACACTCATTTGAAACAAGTGACAGCTTCCAAAACGAGTCCATCAATTGTCGCTTAAAATAAAAGCCAGTGATTTCGGACCAAACACAATTTGAGTCTGAAATTTTATAGGCGATGTTTAGGATTTGAACTTTGTTTCCCCCTCTCGTCTGGGGGTTATAAGGTATCAGGTTGTCGTCAGTAACAGTAGGCATAGAATACAACATAATTGTGCCTATATTACGTGGAAACAAAGGATTCTGAGTGTCGTTACGATACAGCATTGTACTCGACATTTTAACCACCAGATTTTGTGACTGATCATAGTATGATCGGCGGGGGGAATGGGTCTGGTTGACGGACCCGCTGCTGGTATAGCGGAAACCCTGACATAGGGAAATCAACAAAACAACTTATTCTGTTTTGGCCTGAATAGCTTATGGTTAGTGCTGATTTTAGGATTTATTTTCTATCAGTTCATCCTTTGAAATGAAAGGATAAGGCTTAAAAAAAAAGTGTTTTGATTCTCAGGCAATCCCTCATCGAATTTGAACATTTTTATTGCCTTTCGATGTCTTCCAATATTAGTACAAACTTGGGGAGACTTAAAACTTTTACATTTTTTGATTGAAGTATATTTATTTAGTTGCATCTCCAATATGTTTGCCTTGTTACAATTTATTGGAGAGTGCCTTCAGGCACGGCCCCATAAATTATAATGAGACAAATCCCCATAGATTAAATACTGTTACTTCAAAGATAATATGAAGAGCATCAAAAGAATATGAAGCCTTTGAATTGCAGTAATTACAGTTTGTTTTTAGAGGAATGTTTTATTTTTCAAATTAAAAATGAATTTATTTGGATAAATATGCACTTTCTAAATTTCTGTGTGTAAAGAGACAGCTGAAATCCTCTCCATGTTTACTCACTTTTTGCAAAAGAAAAATAAAAATGAAAAATAAAACCCTTCCTCCCTCACAGTTTTGAAAAAAAAATTCCATGAGAATCAATTAATTTATTTTGTGTGGCCTTAGCTTTTTCTGTAATAATGCTTTTCACCATTTTTTCTGTAATTACCTTGAATTAGGATAAGCACTAATACTGATTCTGATAACAAGAGCTAAAACATCCTGTGATGCACCATTGTACCAAAAGTATCCAAAGGAGAACAAGAACAATTGGAAAATCTAAGTAAGTTGACAATAGGCAATATTTAAATGATGAGCCAGGAAGCCTTTACCCAAAGCAGACAATACTAAAATTTATTATTTTAAATATTATTCTTTCAAATTAAAAAAAAAAATTTCAACAAAACCATATCATGTGACTCCTCATTGGAACGAGCTCAACAATGAGGGGTCACATTATATGGTTTTGCTGAGATTTTTTTAAAAATAGTATTTTTTGAACTGCAGAATTTAGATATTATGTGGGGGGGATGGGGCAGATTAGTCTGGAAAATGGTTAAACATATTCAATTCATTTTTTTTTAATGAAATGCCACACTGTCTTCAGAAAAAAGGTTAACGCTTTAACTAATATTAACAGCCTTACATCGGCAGGGCTATCCACAAAAATCACCATTCAAATTTTAGTATTTTTAAAAAAAAATTTCAATTCAAAAACATAACATATGACCCCTCACAGAAATGTGTTTGAGAAGCTCATTCAATAGTGGTCTATCAGCTATGTTTTTAAGGCCAAAAATAAACATGTTTAGTTATTCAAGAAAAAATATTTCGTGAAGAGTTATCTGGTTGAGTGCTAGAAGCCACTATCGGGGCTTTCAAAAAATCAAGGCACCAGAGCAAAAGCTAACATTTGTCTTGCTCAATTTATTTTCAGTCAAGCACAAATAATATTGTATTTATATAAAATTGTCCTATTACAAATTATTGGAGAGTGCCTGTGGGCACTCTCCAATAATTTGTAATAAAACAAATTCTGACGAACAAAGTCTATCCACCAGAAAAAATATATCCCTTAACCAGTTAAAAAGGGAATATATCATTTTTAGGAAAAATGTATTTGAGTGTTAAGATAAATTCTTACTTGTTTGACTGGAAACTCTTGAAAAAGTATGTCTGGGTGGTTCTTGCTGAGTTATGGGTGGAGGAGGTGGCAAAGGAGGAGAGTTCGCGTTACCATTCTCAGTATTATCTGCTCGAATTGAGTTCTGTGGATGTGGCAAGTTTATTCTCTGTAAAATAAAATAATCTAATCAGCAAACTTTCATTTATCAATAAATACTCTCTAGATTTTAGTTTGAATCTTTCTTCTACAGTTTTCAAAAAGAGTTATGCAAATTCTATAGTTAACCCTTTCAAACAATAATTGTATAATTTTTTGCATAAAGCAAGAGTTGACAGTGACTGAGTAGACAATGCAATAAACACTTTACGGGACATAAGGATCAGTGATAATTTAATCCTGCAGATGTATAGGGAAGTTCATGCTGCTGGGAGCCAATGGTGTCAATTGCATTAAAACAAACAAGAGGGTCCATGGGGCCTGAAGCGCTCACCTTGAACAGAATACAATATAAACAGAGTTCAAGAACGAGTCTACATTGAGCAATCCATCTGCAAAGGATACACTGTCAAACCTTGAGCCCCTCAGGAGTGACAAAAATAGTCTGAGCATCATGCTTTTTCTTCACTTGATGATATTGTAAAATGTAGAGCCCCCCTATGAAGCCTCTTGATACAACCTATGTGGATTAATCTTAGTTACACGCCTCTAGAGGGCACTGAATACAAAATTTCTAGTTCTTCAGCTACATGACCAATTCCAGCTTCCAAAGGGAGCCCAAATATTAACCCAGGCTCTCGATTTGAACAAAGTTAAATCTGACCTCCCTAGAGATGTTGTATACCAAATATGAAAGCATTCGGACTGTTGGATCTGTGTTAAGAATGGCTCATCATAATCATACACACTGATTATAACTAAACCTCCCAATAAATACAAGAAAGACACACCCATTTTGCTGTATGCAGTCAAGCATCAGGGTTGAAAGAGATCAGTCAACTCACTCCACGCTCAAAGCCATAACAATAAATATTCTGGGGAATGATGAAAAGCAACTCTAGTTGATTCACAATTCAACCATTTTCTCTATTGATATTGGCACTTTAACCCCTTGCCCCTGGAAGTGCAACAAAATTTTCTCAAATCACTGTTTTTCTCTTGTTTAGTTACGAATTTAACCAATTATATCTTGTTTGACAGAGCTCTTTGAGCACTGTCAAACAAGCTATATTTGGTTAAATATTAAACTGCATTATGGGAAATATTTGCTGCTGAAAACATTGACATTTTGACATCAGAGTGCAGAGAGTTAAACTGGTGTTAACAGTTTTTGTGTAATGGTATATTTGACCGTCAGCAGACAAAATTACAGCATACTGGAGCTTATGGTCACTTTCAGCATCCATGATTATTTTAACCCTTTACCTAACAAATCGGCTGAATCCGTCCACATAATATGCAAATTCAGCAGTTGAAAACTAGAGGTACTGTGAGCAAGCTCACAAAGTGATACCCCCTGTGCCTGAAATGTATAAGTTAGATTATCTCCTCTTGGAAATGTCAGAACGGAATTATATTGCTTCATGCACACCTTCATATGGAGTTCTTCCATTGTGTAAAGTTTCATGAAAATTCTTCAAACGGTTTAGGAGGAGTTGCGCTTATAAGGATGGACAGACGAACGGACGGACGGACAGGGTGATTCCTATATACCCCCCCCCCCCCCCCCCAAACTTTGTCTGGGGGGGGAGGGGGGGGGGTATAAAAAAACAAGAGGCCCCACGTGGCCTTAATCGCTCACCTGACAAAGTGACTCTAAGAAGTATTTTAGGTCACCTTCACCATGTCATGCCTCATCAACATTAACTGGTTGAGTGATAGATTTTGTTTGAAGTTCAACATTTGTTACCTAAAATTAGTTTTATTTAAAATCATTGGTGTGTGGCCAATCTCCAATGATTTTTAATAAAGCAAATTTATCTCTGCACACAAACTGGTTTAGCATGAAGCACAAACAAGGAATGTGAAGAGATAGCCTTGGACATCTCTCCCCAACTGTGGATATCTTCCATGTGCTACATGTATATATTTGCATGCAAGAAAACAAAAATTTTCACAAATTTTATTTTTTTTTATCATCATTGGAACAAGCTCAAACAGCTTATTCCAATAGGGGTATGGGAAGATCAGGTATATTTTTGAGACAGAAATGTGAATATATAAATAATGGTGTTTTTTTGTGAATGATGCTGGAGAATTTTGCGTAAAGATATGGTAAATGGTTTGTTCTAGATACAGAATGATGCAAAAGTATTTAAATTTGATTAGGCAAGTTGTTCCTATAATGCATTTAAAAATTGAAGTAACTGTTTTTTTGCTGACGAACTTTTAGATGTGTGTGTCTGTGTTTGTGTGTGTGTGTGTGTGTTTGTGTGTGTGTGTTTGTGGGGGGGGGGGGGGGGGGGGGGGGTAAGAGTGTTCTTGCAAACAAAATTCCTGAATAAATGGAAAATTTTATTTTTTGTGTGAAAGACATAGTGCGTGAATGTTGATTGGAACAAGCTTAGAGAGCTCATTTTAATGTGAAGTCATAAAGCTGTGTTTTACGTATGAAATTCTGGAATAACTAAAAAAATTGCTTTTTTGACTCAAAAAGCATGGTGTGCGACCTCTCATTGGAATGAGCTCAAAAAGCTCATTCCAATGGGGTATTTACAAGCGATAAGTACATGTATGTTTAAGAGACAAAAATTAAAATTTGAATAGCGATTTTTGCGAAGAATGCTGACAAGTTTTGGCAGTTATGCTGGTAAAAAGGTAAGATATGCAAAGTGGTTGTTTTTTAGAGGCGACATTTAATTAAGGGGAATTAACCCTTGATTACTGAGGTAACTTCTAAAAGTACTGAAATTTCATGAAGCAATGTGAATAACAGACAACAGTTGCCTAAAAATTTCATGAATAACTAAAATTTTTATTCCTTTGTCTCGAAAACATGGCATATGACCTTTGTTGGAATGAGCTGAATGCGTGTGTTCCAATGAGGGGTCATAAAATTTGAACGAAGATTTGTGTGAATAATGCATTAGTACTGCTAGATTTGGGTAAACGGTTCACCCTGGATACCACCCCTTCTATAGTAGATCTTTTCTGCAAATTTTGTCTAAGATTCTATCAACTTTACAAATAAATACGTTCATGAATCACAATCAGATCCACCCTACAATGTTGCATACCAAATATCAAAAGATTCTGCCTGCTGGATCTGGAGAAGAAGATTTTTTAAGAAATATGCCTGAAACGCACTAAGTTAAAATTTGGGCTCCTATACGGAGCCCAAATATAAACCCAGGGGGCCGATTTGAACAAACTTGAATCAGATCCACCCCACAATGTTGCTTACCAAATATGAAAAGATTCTGAAGCTGGATCTGGAGAAGAAGATTTTTTAAGAAATTTGCCTGAAATGCACTAAGTTCGAATTCAAGCTTCTATAGTGAGCCCAAATATGAAACTAGGAAGCCGATTTGAACAAACTTGAATCAGATCCACCCCACAATGTTGCATACCAAATATCAAAAGATTCTGCCTGCTGGATCTGGAGAAGAAGATTTTTTAATAAATTTGCCCGAAATGCACTAAGTGCGAATTCGGGCTTCTATATTAAGCCCAAATATGAATCCAGGGGGCCGATTTGAACAAACTTGAATCAGATCCACCCCGCAATGTTGCATACCAAATATCAAAAGATTCTGCCTGCTGGATCTGGAGAAGAAGATTTTTGAAGAAATTTGCCTGAAATGCACTAAGTGCAAATTCGGGCTTCTATATTAAGCCCAAATATGAATCCAGGGGGCCGATTTGAACAAACTTGAATCAGATCCACCCCGCAATGTTGCATACCAAATATCAAAAGATTCTGCCTGCTGGATCTGGAGAAGAAGATTTTTGAAGAAATTTGCCCGAAATGCACTAAGTTTGAATTCGAGCTTCTATAGTGAGCCCAAATATGAATCCAGGTGGCTGATTTGAACAAACTTGAATCAGATCCACCCCGCAATGTTGCATACCAAATATCAAAAGATTCTGCCTGCTGGATCTGGAGAAGATGATTTTTTAAGAAATTTGCCTGAAATGCACTAAGTTCGAATTCGAGCTTCTATAGTGAGACCAAATATGAATCTAGGAAGCCGATTTGAACAAACTTGAATCAGATCCACCCCACAATGTTGCATACCAAATATCAAAAGATTCTGCCTGCTGGATCTGGAGAAGAAGATTTTTTAATAAATTTGCTTGAAATGCACTAAGTTCAAATTTGGGCTCCTATACTGAGCCCAAATATAAACCCAGGGGGCCGATTTGAACAAACTTGAATCAGATCCACCCCACAATGTTGCTTACCAAATATGAAAAGATTCTGCCTGCTGGATCTGGAGAAGAAGATTTTTTAAGAAATTTGCATGAAATGCACTAAGTTCAAATTCGAGCTTCTATAGTGAGCCCAAATATGAATCTAGGAAGCCGATTTGAACAAACTTGAATCAGATCCACCCCACAATGTTGCATACCAAATATCAAAAGATTCTGCCTTCTGGATCTGGAGAAGAAGATTTTTTAAGAAATTTGCCTAAATGCACTAAGTTCGAAATCGGGCTCCTATACTGAGCCCAAATATGAACCCAGGGGGCCGATTTGAACAAACTTGAATCAGATCCACCCTACAATGTTGCATACCAAATATCAAAAGATTCTGCCTGCTGGATCTGGAGAAGAAGATTTTTTAAGAAATTTGCCTGAAATGCACTAAGTTCGAAATCGGGCTCCTATACTGAGCCCAAATATTAACCCAGGGGGCCGATTTGAACAATCTAGAATCAGATCCACCCCACAATGTTGCTTACCAAATATGAAAAGATTCTGCCTGCTGGATCTGGAGAAGAAGATTTTTTAAGAAATTTGCCTGAAATGCACTAAGTTCGAATTCGGGCTTCTATAGTAAGCCCAAATATGTATCCAGGGGGCCGATTTGAACAAACTTGAATCAGATCTACCCCGCAACATTGCATACCAAATATCAAAAGATTCTGCCTGCTGGATCTGGAGAAGAAGATTTTTGAAGAAATTTGCCTGAAATGCACTAAATTCGAATTCGAGCTCCTATAGTGAGCCCAAATATGAATCTAGGGAGCCGATTTGAACAAACTTGAATCAGATCCACCTTACAATGTTGCATACCAAATATCAAAAGATTCTGCCTGCTGGATCTGGAGAAGAAGATTTTCAAAGAAATTTGCCTGAAATGCAGTAAGTTCAAATTTGGGCTCCTATACTGAACCCAAATATAAACCCAGGGGGCCGATTTGAACAAACTTGAATCAGATCCACCCCACAATGTTGCATACCAAATATCAAAAGATTCTGCCTGCTGGATCTGGAGAAGAAGATTTTTTAAGAAATTTGCCTGAAATGCACTAAGTTCGAAATCGGGCTCCTATACTGAGCCCAAATATGAACCCAGGGGGCCGATTTGAACAAACTTGAATCAGATCCACCCTACAATGTTGCATACCAAATATCAAAAGATTCTGCCTGCTGGATCTGGAGAAGAAGATTTTTTAATGTTTTTCCCATTGCCTACAGTGTTAAAAAGTGCTGACTCAGCACTTTTTCAAAGTCCCGAAACTGTACCCTATGATAAAACCGATGGCAATTTTTTTTTACCAATCCTTTCTGTTGGTCCTAAGGAAGCTGCACACCAAATAAAAATTCTCAGTGCCGTGCAGTTTTGGAGATATGGGCGTTTTAAATTTTTTCTATTTTTAGCTCCTGTGGTTCCCACGGGGCTGCGGGAAAATTTTTTTTTGCATAAATCAAGTACTCATGACCCAATAAGCCCTCACATGAAATTTGGTTCAAATCAGCCTCTCGGTTTGGAAAATAGAAATTTTGGGCGGGGCAAAAAATTTTGCCCCTCTCATAACAACGTCAAGTATAGCCCCACAAACTTCTCTTGAACAAATCTGAGTGTACACCTCAAAAGGAAGCTGCACACCAAATATCAAGTCTCTGCTACTGCTGGTTCATGAGAAGAAGATTTACAAAGATTTTGGTGCCCCTTGGGGGTGTGGCACCACCCAGGAGGAGGGGCAACTTCATTTGAACAAATCTGAATTGGCATTAGGTAATAAACATTTAGCCAACATTTGAATAAAATTGGGCTAGTGGTTTAGGAGGAGAAGTCGATAATGTAAAGTTAACGCCGGACGGACGACGACGGACGACGGACGCCGGACGACGGACAGAAAGTGATTAGTTAAGCTCCCCTTGAGCTTCGCTCAGGTGAGCTAAAAATTTCAAAACATTTCAACAAAACCATATCATGTGACCCCTCATTGGAACGAGGTCAATAAGCTTGTTCCAATGAGGGGCCACCTGATTCGGTTTTGTTGAAATTATTAAAAAGAATTAAAACAAGAGGCCCCAGGGGGCCTGAGGGCGCTGACCTGACATGGTAGTCTAAATATCAAACCAGGCACTTGACTTGAATAAGATGCATACACCCCTCCTAAGAAAAGCATATACCAACTAGATGAAGCAGTTGTGCCCACACAATACACAGGATTTTTCTTCTACTTTCAGTTCCTGCACTTTTACGTCCCAAAATTGAGATAAACGCATAAAAAACAGATTTTTTTTATTTTTGTTTGGAAATTTTCGAAGACTCAAACAAAATATTTTCAGCCCAAATTTTTTTTTCTTCTTAAAATTGACCAAAACACATAAAAAACCAAACAAGAGGCCCCACGTGGCCTTAATCGCTCACCTGACAAAGTGACTCTAAGAAGTATTTTAGGTCACCTTCACCATGTCATGCCTCATCAACATTAACTGGTTGAGTGATAGATTTTGTTTGAAGTTCAACATTTGTTACCTAAAATTAGTTTTATTTAAAATCATTGGTGTGTGGCCAATCTCCAATGATTTTTAATAAAGCAAATTTATCTCTGCAGACAAACTGGTTTAGCATGAAGCACAAACAAGGAATGTGAAGAGATAGCCTTGGACATCTCTCCCCAACTGTGGATATCTTCCATGTGCTACATGTATATATTTGCATGCAAGAAAACAAAAATTTTCACAAATTTTATTTTTTTTTATCATCATTGGAACAAGCTCAAACAGCTTATTCCAATAGGGGTATGGGAAGATCAGGTATATTTTTGAGACAGAAATGTGAATATATAAATAATGGTGTTTTTTTGTGAATGATGCTGGAGAATTTTGCGTAAAGATATGGTAAATGGTTTGTTCTAGATAAAGAATGATGCAAAAGTATTTAAATTTGATTAGGCAAGTTGTTCCTATAATGCATTTAAAAATTGAAGTAACTGTTTTTTTGCTGACGAACTTTTAGATGTGTGTGTCTGTGTTTGTGTGTGTGTGTGTGTGTTTGTGTGTGTGTGTTTGTGGGGGGGGGGGGGGGGTAAGAGTGTTCTTGCAAACAAAATTCCTGAATAAATGGAAAATTTTATTTTTTGTGTGAAAGACATAGTGCGTGAATGTTGATTGGAACAAGCTTAGAGAGCTCATTTTAATGTGAAGTCATAAAGCTGTGTTTTACGTACGAAATTCTGGAATAACTAAAAAAATTGCTTTTTTGACTCAAAAAGCATGGTGTGCGACCTCTCATTGGAATGAGCTCAAAAAGCTCATTCCAATGGGGTATTTACAAGCGATAAGTACATGTATGTTTAAGAGACAAAAATTAAAATTTGAATAGCGATTTTTGCGAAGAATGCTGACAAGTTTTGGCAGTTATGCTGGTAAAAAGGTAAGATATGCAAAGTGGTTGTTTTTTAGAGGCGACATTTAATTAAGGGGAATTAACCCTTGATTACTGAGGTAACTTCTAAAAGTACTGAAATTTCATGAAGCAATGTGAATAACAGACAACAGTTGCCTAAAAATTTCATGAATAACTAAAATTTTTATTCCTTTGTCTCGAAAACATGGCATATGACCTTTGTTGGAATGAGCTGAATGCGTGTGTTCCAATGAGGGGTCATAAAATTTGAACGAAGATTTGTGTGAATAATGCATTAGTACTGCTAGATTTGGGTAAACGGTTCACCCTGGATACCACCCCTTCTATAGTAGATCTTTTCTGCAAATTTTGTCTAAGATTCTATCAACTTTACAAATAAATACGTTCATGAATCACAATCAGATCCACCCTACAATGTTGCATACCAAATATCAAAAGATTCTGCCTGCTGGTTCTGGAGAAGAAGATTTTTTAAGAAATATGCCTGAAACGCACTAAGTTAAAATTTGGGCTCCTATACGGAGCCCAAATATAAACCCAGGGGGCCGATTTGAACAAACTTGAATCAGATCCACCCCACAATGTTGCTTACCAAATATGAAAAGATTCTGAAGCTGGATCTGGAGAAGAAGATTTTTTAAGAAATTTGCCTGAAATGCACTAAGTTCGAATTCAAGCTTCTATAGTGAGCCCAAATATGAAACTAGGAAGCCGATTTGAACAAACTTGAATCAGATACACCCCACAATGTTGCATACCAAATATCAAAAGATTCTGCCTGCTGGATCTGGAGAAGAAGATTTTTTAATAAATTTGCCCGAAATGCACTAAGTGCGAATTCGGGCTTCTATATTAAGCCCAAATATGAATCCAGGGGGCCGATTTGAACAAACTTGAATCAGATCCACCCCGCAATGTTGCATACCAAATATCAAAAGATTCTGCCTGCTGGATCTGGAGAAGAAGATTTTTGAAGAAATTTGCCTGAAATGCACTAAGTGCGAATTCGGGCTTCTATATTAAGCCCAAATATGAATCCAGGGGGCCGATTTGAACAAACTTGAATCAGATCCACCCCGCAATGTTGCATACCAAATATCAAAAGATTCTGCCTGCTGGATCTGGAGAAGAAGATTTTTGAAGAAATTTGCCCGAAATGCACTAAGTTTGAATTCGAGCTTCTATAGTGAGCCCAAATATGAATCCAGGTGGCTGATTTGAACAAACTTGAATCAGATCCACCCCGCAATGTTGCATACCAAATATCAAAAGATTCTGCCTGCTGGATCCGGAGAAGATGATTTTTTAAGAAATTTGCCTGAAATGCACTAAGTTCGAATTCGAGCTTCTATAGTGAGCCCAAATATGAATCTAGGAAGCCGATTTGAACAAACTTGAATCAGATCCACCCCACAATGTTGCATACCAAATATCAAAAGATTCTGCCTGCTGGATCTGGAGAAGAAGATTTTTTAATAAATTTGCTTGAAATGCACTAAGTTCAAATTTGGGCTCCTATACTGAGCCCAAATATAAACCCAGGGGGCCGATTTGAACAAACTTGAATCAGATCCACCCCACAATGTTGCTTACCAAATATGAAAAGATTCTGCCTGCTGGATCTGGAGAAGAAGATTTTTTAAGAAATTTGCATGAAATGCACTAAGTTCAAATTCGAGCTTCTATAGTGAGCCCAAATATGAATCTAGGAAGCCGATTTGAACAAACTTGAATCAGATCCACCCCACAATGTTGCATACCAAATATCAAAAGATTCTGCCTTCTGGATCTGGAGAAGAAGATTTTTTAAGAAATTTGCCTAAATGCACTAAGTTCGAAATCGGGCTCCTATACTGAGCCCAAATATTAACCCAGGGGGCCGATTTGAACAATCTTGAATCAGATCCACCCCACAATGTTGCTTACCAAATATGAAAAGATTCTGCCTGCTGGATCTGGAGAAGAAGATTTTTTAAGAAATTTGCCTGAAATGCACTAAGTTCGAATTCGGGCTTCTATAGTAAGCCCAAATATGTATCCAGGGGGCCGATTTGAACAAACTTGAATCAGATCTACCCCGCAACATTGCATACCAAATATCAAAAGATTCTGCCTGCTGGATCTGGAGAAGAAGATTTTTGAAGAAATTTGCCTGAAATGCACTAAATTCGAATTCGAGCTCCTATAGTGAGCCCAAATATGAATCTAGGGAGCCGATTTGAACAAACTTGAATCAGATCCACCCTACAATGTTGCATACCAAATATCAAAAGATTCTGCCTGCTGGATCTGGAGAAGAAGATTTTCAAAGAAATTTGCCTGAAATGCAGTAAGTTCAAATTTGGGCTCCTATACTGAACCCAAATATAAACCCAGGGGGCCGATTTGAACAAACTTGAATCAGATCCACCCCACAATGTTGCATACCAAATATCAAAAGATTCTGCCTGCTGGATCTGGAGAAGAAGATTTTTTAAGAAATTTGCCTGAAATGCACTAAGTTCGAAATCGGGCTCCTATACTGAGCCCAAATATGAACCCAGGGGGCCGATTTGAACAAACTTGAATCAGATCCACCCTACAATGTTGCATACCAAATATCAAAAGATTCTGCCTGCTGGATCTGGAGAAGAAGATTTTTTAATGTTTTTCCCATTGCCTACAGTGTTAAAAAGTGCTGACTCAGCACTTTTTCAAAGTCCCGAAACTGTACCCTATGATAAAACCGATGGCAATTTTTTTTTACCAATCCTTTCTGTTGGTCCTAAGGAAGCTGCACACCAAATAAAAATTCTCAGTGCCGTGCAGTTTTGGAGATATGAGCGTTTTAAATTTTTTCTATTTTTAGCTCCTGTGGTTCCCACGGGGCTGCGGGAAAATTTTTTTTTGCATAAATCAAGTACTCATGACCCAATAAGCCCTCACATAAAATTTGGTTCAAATCAGCCTCTCGGTTTGGAAAATAGAAATTTTGGGCGGGGCAAAAAATTTTGCCCCTCTCATAACAACGTCAAGTATAGCCCCACAAACTTCTCTTGAACAAATCTGAGTCTACACCTCAAAAGGAAGCTGCACACCAAATATCAAGTCTCTGCTACTGCTGGTTCATGAGAAGAAGATTTACAAAGATTTTGGTGCCCCTTGGGGGTGTGGCACCACCCAGGAGGAGGGGCAACTTCATTTGAACAAATCTGAATTGGCATTAGGTAATAAACATTTAGCCAACATTTGAATAAAATTGGGCTAGTGGTTTAGGAGGAGAAGTCGATAATGTAAAGTTAACGCCGGACGGACGACGACGGACGACGGACGCCGGACGACGGACGACGGACAGAAAGTGATTAGTTAAGCTCCCCTTGAGCTTCGCTCAGGTGAGCTAAAAACTAATTTCTGGATTTTGGTCCAAAATATTCGAAGTCCCACCCGTCCCCCAAATTTTCAGTGAAAAAATTTTTTTTTTTTTTTTGTCTTAAAATTAACCGAAACACATAAAAAAACACAAAAATTATTTTCTGGATTTTGGTCCAAAACGGTACCCCAAATTTTCAGCCTAAATATGAACCCAGGGACTTGGCTTGAACAAACTTGAATCTCACCCCCCTAAGGATGCTGCATACCAAATATCTGAAGATTCTTATTGGTAGATCTGAAGAAGAAGATTTGAAAGAATATTCCTCATACTGCACTAATTTAAACATTTGGGCTCCCATAGACAGCCCAAATATGGACCCAGGGAATTGATTTCAATCAACATGTGAAACAATCTTTCAAAGATGTTATATGTGAAATTTGAAAGCTTTTGGACCAGTGGTTTGGGAGAAAAGTAGTGTTAAATGTTTTTCCCATTACCCACAGTGTTAAAAAATGCTGACTCCGCACTTTTTCAAAGTCCCAGAAAAGTACCCCATGATAAAACCGATACCAATTTTTTTTGACCATTCCATTCTGTTGGTCCTAAGGAAGCTACACACCAAATAAGAATTCTCAGTGTCGTGTAGTTTTGGAGATATGGGCGTTTTAATTTTTTTCTATTTTTAGCTCCTGCGGTTCCCATGGGGCGACAGGAAAAAATAATTTGGGCATAAATTAAGTACTTATGATCCAATAAACCCTCATATCAAATTTGGTCCAAATCTGCCTCTCGGTTTGGAAAATAGAAATTTTGGGAGGGGCAAAAATTCTTGTCCCTTCCATAACGACGGCAAATATAGCCCCACAAATGTCTCTTGAACAAATCTGAGTCTACACCTCAAAAGGAAGCTGCACACCAAATATCAAGTCTCTGCTACTGCTGGTTCATGAGAAGAAGATTTTTTAAGATTTAAGCACACTTTTTGGGTGTGGCCCTACCAAGGGGCGAGGCAACTTGATTCGAACAAAATCAAATTGCGATCTCATAACAAACTATTATCTCAAATATCCATTAAACTGGTTCAGCAGTTTTGGATGAGAAGACGCAAACACCATGTTCACGGAAGACGGACGGTGAGTGATCACTATAGCTCTCCTGACTGAAAGTCAGGTGAGCTAAAAATAAAATCTGAAACAAGGATTACGCATCACCGATGT
The DNA here is from genome assembly GCA_031216915.1 of Pictodentalium vernedei. Taxonomy (NCBI): domain Eukaryota; kingdom Metazoa; phylum Mollusca; class Scaphopoda; order Dentaliida; family Dentaliidae; genus Pictodentalium; species Pictodentalium vernedei. Next base: position 222,038,631 of record CM062293.1, read on the forward strand.
GGGGGTCAAGTTTTTTCACATCTGTGAGGCTTATCATTAGAAAAACGAATCCATTGATATTTGTTCCAGTTATTCAACTAACGAGCTGAAAACAGGCAAAAAATAACAAATCAAAAGCCAAAAGTTTGCTCAGTATGATCGAATGATACTGGTTTTCAAACTTGTTCAAGACATTGTTAAGTCTCACATACCAAATATTGACCAAATCCATTGATATTTGTTGAAGTTATCATGCTAATGAGCTGAAAACAGGCAAAAATTAATGAATTAGGGGCCATAACTCTGCTCAACATGGCCAAACTGCCTTTCTTGGATAACAGTGAAAAATCAGTAACTGTCAAACCATTTCTTCAATAGATTACAAGATTTCTTTTATTCATTTAGCAGGAGTTTGCTCTATGATCTATATGCAACTAACAGGTAGAATTTGTATTGAAGGTACAGTAAATAGTTTGGTGTTTTGAATTTATAAAGAAATAATAAGATTATTCAATTTATTTATTGGTGTTTAAGGTCACACATTTCTGCACAATGGCTAATCATGACGGCAACAGTTTTACGGGTGGAGGAAGCTGGAGTACCCGGAGAGAACCAACTCCCCAACATACTAACTCCACACAAGCAGGGTTAGCATCAGTTGAAGACAAGTGCACAATCAATGTGCAGTACACCTAAGTCGCAACGCCACCATGCCCCCATGTGGGCAACGGGGGTGAAATGTCTTTCTCAAGGACACAACACGGTTGCTGCAGGTGGGATTCGAACTGAGGACTTCTCAGCTTGCAGCCTGCACCTCAACCTACTGAGCCACTGCACCCCCAGATTATTCAATTAAGAGACATCCAATTACATGTGCTTTACAGTAGCAGTAAAGCTTGACTTGAATGATTACTACAGGAATAGCTGGTATCAAAAGAAACAAAAAATTACTATTCAGGAGCAAAAATAATTTAATTCTTCAGCACTAAGAGGCATACAAATAAATTATTACTGAACCAATCTTCAAATGCAAACAAGACTTTACTTTCCTCAGAAAGAAGAATGCTTTCATTTTTCTTCACACCTGTTCAATGGCCTAGTGAACTTATTGAGAAAGAATACTGCTTTGTCAAACCAAAGAAATGATGTACTGGTCAATTTATGTTGAGCAAAGGTATATTAACTGATAATCTCTGCTCAATTTTTCTCTTATTTTTTTTGTCTTATATCCTATATAATTGGAAGTTATTTTATCACCAATGAGTTATATTCAATTTTCTACAAAAGTATGGTTAAAAATGGTTTTATCACCAAACAAATATACTTTGACTCATGGTAAAATCACTATGACCATACGGTCGGGGGAAAAATGAAGTAAATTCTACATGTATTTACTGCTATGCGCGAAAAAAAAGTTGAAAATCCCTCTGCCAGCTCAGATTTAGAACAAAACTGGATCATAATCTTCTAATTAACTGGTAGAGTGCTAAAGTTTTCTTAGTTGCCATAATTTGATTACATGTGCCTCGTACAATTTATGGGAGAGTGCCCCAAGGCATTCTCCCATGAACTGTAAGGCAAATCTTCAAAGATGAAATGGATTCTCTTCAAAGATATTGTGAACCACAGAATTTGAAACCTTTAAGTTGTGGGACCTGAACATAAGAATGGAGACCAAATAAGGACTTCCAGCACACAACCAGTTAATCTGTACAGCCAAATGAAACTATTTGTAAGCAAGAAATATGACAGATTCATTCCTAATATCTGAATAATCAATTTCCTGTTGTGAAGTGGGGTATCAAATTCAGAAATGTGACTACAGTACATAACACTTAACTTTAAAAATTACAACAATCCCAGCTGAAAAACACTGGAAGATAACCATAATAAAAATACCTATTTTTTTCACATGAATGATGCAAGAAACTGACAGTAATTTTTTGAAAGTCCTCCGAAAGAACTTCCCAGTTATCAGAACAGGTATCATCAATAAGGAAATAACAAGATCAATTTTTATGACGTTATCCTACAACCTATAATGACTGGAACTGCATGTGAATTAAAACAGGTGTGAATAGATTACACAATCACACAATAATTGGGGTACAATTATGAAGCTGTTATACAGGGGTACAGGGGCTCAATGGCAGGCTCTGTCATTAGAATGAGCAAAAAAATAAATTCTGGGAGTTTCGAGGAACTCCGTGGGAAATTCAAGGATATTCATTGATGTACTGGGGAAAAAATCAAGGGATGTCTTATCCAACAGTTATTTTATTTATTTGAATTTAAAACCACTTTCAGAATATGACGCTACACTTTCACCCTGACACAAATATGAAGACAAGCTTAGCCAATCTTTTATAATCATTTTTCCCACTTTAAAGGACTCAAACCACAGGTGTTATTTATTTTTTATTGGGGTTTAATAACTCTTTTGGCAGTGTGGATTGCCTTGTGTCAGACAGTTTTACTGGTGGAGGAAGCCAGAGTTCCTGGATAGAACCAATGAGCAGTGGAAAGCAACTGTCAAGCACCCCAACGTACTAACTCTGCACAAGCAAGGTTAGGAATGGTTCAAAGCAAGTGTGCCATTGATGTGCTGTATACCTTAGTACACAATTCTACTGGGCCCCCATGTGGACAATTGAGATTAAGTGATTTGCCCAAGAACACAATGCAGTTAACCTTGGTTAGGAGCGAACAGAGGACCTCATTGTTTGAAGTCTGAGACTCTAACCACTGAGCCACTGTACTCCTTCCACGACCAGGTGTTAGTTACCAGATCGATATTATACCAGTAGAGCAAAACTTCGAAAACACAGTAATCAAGTACAGGGTTCCTGGGTTCCAAGAGCTACACTCTGTTTCATGTACTTTTAAATTGAATCCTTTACCCTTATAGGCCTATTTCCAACTTTTACGACCGCAGAACAGGTGCCCTTAACCCTTTACCTAACATGAAAAGCAGATGACACTTGCAAAAATAATTCTTGAATAACTAATTTTTTTCATTTTTTGTCTCAAAAACATAGGTTATGACCCATCGTTGGAACGAGCTCGTTCCAACTAGAGGTCATAACCTATGTTTTTGAGACAAAAAATGAAAAAAATAATGAAAATTAATAGGCGATTTTTGAGAATAGCGCTGGCCGGTTTTGGCCGTTACGTTAGGTAAAGAGTTAACATGCCATCATGAGGAGGTCCTGTTGACAACAGACAAATTAGGTAGGAAGTGGTTTCTAGTCAAGTCTTGGCTGCCTTAACAGGCAGTCATGACTTGACTAGAAATCACTGCTAAGCCACTGGACGTTTTGCGGTTGTGTGGACTGGTCTTAATTCAGGACACTTGTCCAGGCCCTTAAGGGTTAAAGACCTAATTTTGACTTTGACAGATTTGTCACCAAGGAAAAGTTTTCCCAACATTGAATAACGAGGGAGTGTGACATGGTAGTGGTTTCTAGTTGATTCGTGGATGTCAGTAAAGATATCACTGTCAAGTGTCTACGTTTGCATATAAAAATGTGAAGACATTTCAAGAAAACCGACCTGGCCCTCACTCAGGTCTTAAATTTCATGCGAGAATCAGAATCAAATGATTCTCACAAGAAAAACAATAAGAATCAACTTTGATTCTCGCAACATGTTCATTTGATTCATGTCATACATTCTTAAAGAATCTTTAAAGGCCTATAGAATTCTACTTATTTTTTTGCTCCATCATCACAAGGTAACACCTTTAGTTAGCAGCGGTGTCTAGTGAAGTCTTTGCTGCCTCTAAAGTCAGCCAAGACTTCACTAGAAACCAATGCCAAGGTTGTGTAACTTCCAGCAGCAAGACCATGTGTAAGTTGGAACATATGTTCTATTTGTATGTGTAAGACAGGAAACTCACAAAAATGGTACTAGGCTCGATAGGGTTAAATTAAAGAAAATATATAATGAAAGTGTCAGTGACACTGTAGCTTAACTTGACTGTGTGTAGGGTTTGATGAAAAGGATAATGTTCAATGTTTATGAAAGGATTATGAAATAAGACAAGAACTGTGACAATTGAGAATATGTTAATTTCTGTTCCCTACATGCTATGTTTTCAAAAAGAATAATTTGAGGTGTAGACTGTACTAAAGAACAGAGGCCTAGGTTGATGTGGCCCTCAGAGTTAACATTAATAGCTGACCCATGGTGACAAAATAGAACAGTCTCACCTAGACATCATACCGAGTTATCCTTCCAAGTTAAAATGAAATCGTTTCATAAATATGAACTGTAGACTGTGCCTCAAAAATCTAGGTCATGTGCCTGTGTGGCCATCAAGGTTGACCGATCACGGCCAAAATAGGACATTCTTGTCTAGACATTATACCGAGTCATCCTGCAAATTTACAATTAAATCCATTCATAAATGCAAACTGTACACTGCGCTAAAGGAATCTAGGTAACGGGCTCCTGCAGCCATCATGGTTGACTGAACCTGACAAAAATAGGATGTTCTCGTCTGGACATTATACAAAGTCATACTACCAAGTTACAATGAAATCCCTTCATAAATACAACCTGTAGACTGTGCTAAAGGTTTTCGGGTCTGCGCAGCCATCACAAATGACTGATCACGACCAAAAGGAATGTTCTCATCTAGACATGACCTTGAATCAGCATATGAAATTTTGTAATGATCGGACAAGAACTATGGGGTGTAGCCTGTGCTAAAGAAAATGTGAACAGGCTACCAGATTTCCGCACACATAATAGCAATAGCTTATCTTAACTTTGTCAAGTTAAGCTAAAAATTAGGTTTATTGTTTACAATGGAATATGTGGTTGCACTCACAAGGTATAACAGTACTCTCACGTTCTAAATTATTTATGATCTGAAAGTTGATTCTCACAGTTCAGGAGAATCAAAACTGATTCTTGTGAAACAGGATTAATTTTAAGGTCTATCAATATTGCAAACTATAATGTTGTATCAAAACTGAACCCAGAGACTAACCTTTTACCTAATGAAACGGGAGCATGCACTCGCATAATTTTGCAACAATTTCAACAAAACCATATCATGTGACCCTCAAGGGAACAAGCTCATTGAGTTTATTCCTTGGGGGGTCACATGATATGGTTAAGTTGGAATTTATTTAAAAATCACAAAAAAACCCCCAACTAAAATGACGAACTGTTATCTCGTCTATATTGGTTAAAAGGTATGTGTATAACTTGTGCATTTTCAATGGTGTGGCCAGCTGAATACTGCCAGAATGAACACCTTTGATTACCCTATACCTCCTTTTTGCAAAGCTTTCAAGGAAGGTTTCAATCTTTGAGGAGTTTCCAGGTCCTTAGAAAGTTATTTTCAAATTCCTGAAATTTTGAAGAATTCAAGGAGGCATGGGGAAGCCTGACTAAGACGTAACAGGTTTGGATCTGACTTTGGTTACATGTGTGATTAGGCAAGACACTTCACTTAATTTGGGTGTAGGGCTGCAACGATTACTCTTGAAACAAATGTATCGCGATTCATTTTCTGATTGCATGATTTGCTTGCACTGTATCATGATACACATGGACTCACAATTTTCTGAATATTTTGTTAATGACACTTCAAAAATTGCCTCATTGTTGACTATTAGCATCCATGATATGTTATTTTCCTTTGAAATCAGGATTGTAGAAGTCTGAATCTACATTGCTCTAGGGTATTTGTTAGCACTGAATAGCACAAACCATCAACCTCGCTCTTGAACCATTATATACTATGTTCCAACAAATCACAAATTCCAAGGAAACAGAAGAGTGTGCCATGATGTTTTGTTGTCAAGAAGTTTGAGAAATCTAATTTCATTGAAATGAAGCTGCTTGACCCAAAACTGTATGATGATTTGTTATTTGGCCATTGTGTGGGTGGATATTAAGACTTTTCCTTCTACTCACCAGTCCAGGAGAAATGTGAGGACTCAAGAAGCAACTCTGCAGTTATGGACAACCAGTGGTCCATACTACAGATTTGCTTCTTGTGTCCTCACTTTTTGATGATTGATGAGTGTATTGTGATACATATTGAATTGTGGGGATCGTATCGTGATATGCAACATATCGTGAGAAAATGTATCATTGCAGCCCTATTTGGGTGGGACTTCAACTCATGCAGTTTGGACTCAGTTATCTCTGGAGCCCAGTCAGTACACTGGGAAGTTCAGACTTTTATTTATTGAATTTTTTTTAATATGTTTTCAAGTTTCATTAACCCTTTACCTAAGACGAAAGACAGACGACAAGTAAACAAAATTCTTGAATAACTATTTTTTTTCATTTTTTGCATCAAAAACAGTTTATGACCCCTCAATGGGATGAGTTCAATAAGCTTGTTCTGATGAAGAGTCATAAGCTATGTTTTTGAGACAAAAAAATGGAAAAGTAATGCCGGTTTTGACCATTGTGTTGGGTAAAGAGTTAACCAAATCTAAAAAGTGAAGAAGTAGTTGATTTAATTACAAGAGTGTCTAGCTTCATAAAAATCTGAAAAAGTCCAACAGCAGCAACTCCTTCCAAACAAAAATAATTCTCTCATCTTTTAACATATTGCACATCAATGAATCATAAACAATAATGTTTTGAAGTTTCGAAAATAATAAGTGTAAGAACAGTTGATTTTGCCATAAGTGTGCCCTTCTTCAAGTGGATGGACAGATGAAGGTCATTTCTAGAGTCCTCCAACATTATTTAGTAATGAAGAGGATGGTTCAATGAGGTCATCTGAAGTTACATAATGAAACTTACATTATTCTCTTCTTTGTGTAACCATCGTGCATCTTCTTCCGACTCAAGTTGTTGCTGTTTTAGTCTCTGTTCTATTCTAAAATGTTCCATCTCTTCATCATTCTGAGAGGGATTCTGTTGTAATAGAAAAAGCTCATTTTTTGAAAAAAATCAGAAATTACCAAATTCATATAAATACATCTTCAATGCATGAAAGATTTCATTCAAAATGTTAAGAAACAGTAAGAGATTTTTGACAAAAAATATTCACAAAAGTGTTTCTTCTGATGGTAAGTCTACATGAAATTGCAAAAGAAAAGCCAGGCCTGACATTCTTAAAAATGCAGGAGGGCTCAAAATCACTCCTCTTGCATGGCCTAGGGGAGCGATTAGCTCTCCTCAAGCTAAAAGTGGCAAAATGAAGTTTTACTATTAATGAATTCTGCCTAGTGGGCTTTGTTCATTTTATTTGGTGCTGCTAACGAGGTAGTCTCTGTGAGATGGCTACACTGCCCCTCCCACACCTCCAGGCTTCGGCAATTCCAGGAGGTGAGGGAAGGGCAGTGTGGCCATCTTACAAAGACCACTAACATAGCAGAGCGTTAAAAAGATGTGGGTTTTAGGAACAGGCTGACATGGTAATCATTATTTTCTAAGGCCAGGGTGGGGGACGGGGTGGGGGGCTAGTTTTCACCCTTCTTAATTTTTTATGGCGAGCAGAAGACAAGCAAATAAATCGCTCTCCTGAAAATGCCAGGCCTAAAAAGTTTCAGTTGATTTTTAACCCTCTGCACACTAATGTCAAAATACCAAAATTTGAAGCAGACAATATTTCTCCCTTAAATTTAAAAAAAAAAACTGACCAAATAAGCTTGTAAAATAGAAGGTCATCTGCAAGAACAAACCTCTGACCATTATTATTATTTATTGGTGTTTAAGGTCACATACTTATGCACAATGGCTAATCGTGACCGTGACAGTTTTACGGGTGGAGGAAGCCGGAGTACCCGGAGAGAACCACCGAGCAGCTGTCAGCTCTCCAACATCGTAACTCTGAACTGCAGCACAGGCAGGGTTAGATTGGTTGAAGACATGCGCACCATCAACGTGCAGTACGCCTCAGTACACAGCGTCATCGTGCCCCCATGTAGGCAATCAGAATGAAGTGTCTTGCCCAAGGACACAATGCGGATGCCGCAGGTGGGATTCGAACCGAGGACTCTGACCAATAGACAACACCACAAAATTGTCCTCAGTGTTTAGAATCTAATCATGATATTAGTACACAATCACAGGTGTTGTTTTCACTCCAAAACAATATCCCTGGAGAAGTATGGAGCATGCAAGGTTGCAAGGTTACAAGATGATAGAAGGTGAAAATTACTATATAAAAGTATCATTTTCAGTCTCATGATGCCACCCTTAGTTGACAGGTTCAGTACGTAGTAACCCTTAATGTGAGCAACGTCAATTAGGTTACCAATGTTGCTTTAACTAGTAGAGTGCTAAATTATTTTTGGCCATCAAATCTTGTACATGTCATGGGCATTATATATAGGCACACGGTCCAGAATCTGCAGAAATTGGAAGCAGCTTTACATTGGGAGTGTCTGTAGTTGTCCGTACAACAGCTTATCCAACTTCAGATTAAAGGGATAACAGGCATGGTGTAACCTGTCATCTAGGAGGGCTTCTCGGTGCTGGGTCTGTCAAAAAAAGATGGCAACAAGGAACTGCAAACGACACTTTTGCACAGTCATTTTCACTTGCTATCATCTTATGACCTCTGTAGCTCCATACTTATATAAGGGATATTGTTTTGGAGTGAAAGCAACACCTGTGATTGTGCACTAGATTAACTGGTTGAGTGCAAAAAGCCACTATCATGGCTCTACTGAAAAGTACTGGAAGCCACTTATATATATAAGTATATGACTATACACTGCATTGCATTAGCTTGATGGTTGCTCAGCAACTGAAGAAAAAAATTTAATATAAAATTGTTTGGTTCAATTTATTGGAGATTGCCTGTAGGCACTCTCCAATAAATGTAACAAAAATTATTTATGAACAAAATCTTGGTAAACTAAGGGTACCCTTGCTGGTAACATGGTATCTTTGAATGAAATTCCCATGTTTGAAATCACCTTTGAAAGATAATTTAGCACTCAACCAGTTAAAATTCTAAACTTAGAGGACAACTGAGGTGTTGTCAGGGGGTTGTTCTTGCAGGTGATCCTTCATCAATACATGTGGGTGACTCTCTACTGCTATGCAGTGTAGTTTTTTAATTCCAGGGATGGGGAAGAAAGTGGCAATCAAAACCATCATTTTAAATTCACCAATGATATACCTGTTTCATTCAAAAGATAAAGAAAAAATGGTTTTATTCCACAAAAGTCTTCCCAAAGTATAGAGCAAGTAGAAAATACCGAAGCATAAAAGGGCCACAAGTGGGAAAATATTACCCAAATTGGATGGCACTGATATTCCTACCATATTCTTGTCAACAACAAGTCTACCATTATGATTAAGCACAACTGACATATAGGGATGACAACTTGAGGCAGAAAAAGACATTTTTAAAACTATTTATTCATCTTATTTTGCAACAAAGACACCCCAAAAGAAGCTGAAACAACTTCTCAAGTGTTGGGTGGTTTTGACCCTATGGAGCATGGATAATTTCTATAAGATCCTGAACTTCAACCAGTAAGGCAAATGGTTATTTTCACTCAAGACTAGGCTGCAAATTTAGGCACTTGATTTGACTACAAAGCACTACCAAAGGTAGTCAAACAGTTGTATGAAAGACCTTACAATTTCAAATCACATCTAAGGAAACACAATGCTGCCCACTTAACTGGACATTTTTTGACTGAATAACCCTGTTAACTGCATAAAACCTCCAAATCAAAACCATATGCCATGCGATCAGAACAAATTTAATGGGCTGAGTGCTAAATTAATTTTCAAATGTGATTTGGAACATGAGCATTTTATTTTTTAAAATTATTATTCTACGTGTAATAGGAGCCCAAGTTCAAGATTTTGTTCATAAATAATTGTTTTGTTTCAATTTATTGGAGTGCCTGTTGACACTCTCCAATAAATTGTACCACAACAATTTTATATAAGCATTCATTTTACTGCTGAGCAAACAAGCCAATGCATACTACAGTGCAAAGCCACTAAAGTGGCTTTCAGCACTTTTCAATAGAGCCATGGCAGTGGCTTCTAGTTTACAACCAGTTAACCTCTTAATTACATGGCTTATTCCTGTTCATCCTGCACACAGATGTTAATTAGTCTACCGCTGCAAGTTATAGTCCGTATCAAAAGAATGCTCATGAGTGGGATCAATGTTGGTGGTGTGTTGTGTTAGTGACCTCTGGTGCCCAATGAACCAATTTCAGCGGTGATGAGTTTATGTTTTCTCTCTATTTTAAATGATAATACTAGTATTTCCGTTTTTATTTTAAATATTTTTAATTTAAAAATAGCTGATCAAAATATATTCTTTTCAATTTTGTGACTAATAATGCTTAAATTCTTATTTTCAAATCTGAGTGCAGATGAGAGGGGACACACTACACATTCCTGTCAATACCCCCAACTAATAATAATAATTTTTTGGTAGTGAATTGAATCTCAAAGCAAATCGAGTCTATTACTCAAAATCAAATCCAAAATCAAGACGAAACTTGAATCAAATACAGTTGTCTTGAAGTCTGACTGATAAAATATTTCAACTACATCATTAGAGCATGCCTTCATCGATGATGTAGTTGGAATATTACCCAGTAAGAATTTTTGTTAACTCTTTACCCAAGGTTAACGGCCAAAACCGGCCAGCGCTATTCTCAAAAATCGCCAATTAATTTTCAAAATATTTTCATTTTTTGTCTCAAAAACAAAGGTTATGACCCCTCGTTGGAACGAGCTCGTCGAGCTTGTTCCAACGAGGGGTCATAACCTATGTTTTTGAGACAAAAAATGAAAAAATTTAGTTATTCAATATTTTTTTTTGCAAGTGTCGTCTGCTTTTCATGTTAGGTAAAGGGTTAAAAAACAGAAACAGGTGTGAGAATTCTGTAATGAGCACTGCATGTAGCAAGCCACTTGCAACTGTGAGATCATCACTGATATTGTTTGGGAACTTTAAATTTGCTTTCAGCAGTGGTAGTGACTAGTGAAACTGGAATTAGCATGGAAGGTGGCATTTGTACAGAAGCTTTTTATGTTAATATACACTCAGTCTTTATTTTTGACATTATTTATGTACAATTTCTATCTCAGCTATCCATTTTGTGAGACAACTAAGATCACTGATACCAAAATTACGAAATTCCAGTGAAAAGATTTGAAAGAAAACGAATCGGACAGCCAATTTCGAATCAAACCAAATACCAACTTAAGCTTTGAAATCAAATCAAATTTTGAAGCTTTGAAGGGCCTTACTTCCCCATTGTGTAGGATTATACAATACACAGTAAAGGCCCCTGTGTGCATTGCCTCTAGGCGATTTGGTCGATAGCAGACAATTCCATGCTTTACTCCCCCTTCTCGATCTCCTGTCTCAATGGAATAATAATTCTCCATTAACTCCCTGACCTGCCTTAACCATCCTGTCCGTGTCTGAATGTTGGATTCTCATACATAGTTAAATGTCATCTTACACCACCAGCTGCTTGGAAGGTTCACCAAGTAACTGAAGTAATCTCTAGGTTCCTTACTACCGTTTTTCCAACAAACACCTTGCTAAAGCTGTTCCTTCCCAGAAGTTTTAACTGACTGAGTCTTCTTTTCCCTTTTGTGTTAAGTTTGTTGGTGTGTTTTCTGTATATGTCTCCACCTGTGACACATACGTTCACCCTCAAGTATTCATATTCTCATGTCTCACACAATGTTATACCCTTGCTTTCCTCTTCACTAATAGAAAATTTATCCACCCTCCAACTTCGGGACTTATCTACCCTACGGTCCACGGGTATTACCTTACTCTTGTTTTCATTCATCTTAGTATACAATTTGTCAATAACCTGTCTAATAATAATAATAATAATAATAATAATAATAATAATTCTTTCGCCTTCTGCTGATTTGTTGCAGTCCTCTAATGAGGAGGCCTACATTAACCCAGAACCCCTCCAGGCTACTCTTCCCCCACTCTCCCTCCTAAACTCTCAGCATTTAGTCAAAAAGTGTTTCATAATTCCTCCCATATTTGTTTTCTCGATCTCCCTAACTATAAAATTGACCCTTTCCCTCATGTCATTCCCCATCCACTTATCCTTCATGTTTTAATCCCATTTTTCCATTAGTTTCCTAAGGAGTCTTGTTCTACTAGGCAAATATTTGCATATATTACTCCTAAATTACACATTTGGCCTCGCGCCTTTCCAGATTCTCCTCCTCAACTCCAGTGACTTCGATCTCACTTTGAATAACAAAGACCCCCCCCCCCCCCCCCCATATAATATTTTTTGTAGAACTGGTCTAAAGAGCTTTTGGTACTAATTTCACCTCACCAGTTTCTATTGCAATCCTCGAGCACCCTTTCCCTGATAAGGCTATTCCCCTGCTTCAGTCCCCCTTCTAGATCTTCAGTCTTTTTAGAGTAATTCTCCATTAGCTCCCTTGCTTGCCTTAACCACCCTGTCTGAATATTACAGTTCCATACATGGTTAATTGTCATTTTACACCATCTGCTGTTTGGGAGGTTTACCAGATAATTCAGGAAGCATAATTTTCCCATATCTATTCTATTTTTAACCGGCATCCAACCGAGTTCCCCTCTGACCACATCCAGTGTGGCTGTGTTACTTGATTCGGTTAACCACCGATCTGCATCATTTTGTAGAATTTCCAAGTTACTCACTTCTCTTAGATTTAGAGGGATCACATCCGTTCCGTATGTTATAATCCCACCCTTTCCCAAATGGTTTTTCCAATGAACACCTTCTTAAAGCTATTTCTTCCAAGTAGTTTTAACAAATTGAGTACCAGTATCCTTTTGCCCTCAATCTTAAGTTTATTTGTGTGGTTTCTGTACAGGCTTCTGCCTGTAACACATAAATTAACTCCCAAGTATTGATATTCTCCTGTTTCACCCACTGTTACATCCTTGCTTTTCTCTTCGCTAACAGAGAATTTACCCACCCTCCACCTTCATGATGCATCCACCCTCGGCCCACAGGTATTATGATGCTTTTGTTTTCGTTCACTGGTTGGGAGCTAGAAACCACAATCATGTCGCTATTAAAAAGTGCTGAAAGCCATGTAGAGGCTTTACACTGTATACATTAGCTTTATGTTTGCTCAGCAGTAGAACAAAGAATGTTTATATGAAATAATAACAAATCAACAAAATCTTGCTAAAATAAGGCTCTCCTTGCTGGTAGCAATAGAATCTGTGAAAAAATACATGTTACAAGTCATCTTTGCAAAATAATTTAGAACTCTACCAGTTAACTGAGTACTTCAGTTAATTTAAAATTTTTCACTAGTAAAGTAGCTATTCAATTAACAGAGTTCCTCTGTATGACCAATGTTTAACCCTTTGAACCCTGGTGGTATCTTCCATATCAGTTCAATTGCAGCAATTAGAATAGTCCATATTCATTATTTGGGTAGACCAACTAATATTTTCATCGTGCAGCCTCAGGCTGCACATTGAAAATATTGATTGGTCTACCCCACACATTCACTTAGCAGCTATCCTCCTTATTGAAATTATGACGTATCATGTTCCTGGGCCGGAAAAGTGGCCCCTTAGGTTCAAAGAGTTAAGGCTTCCGCAATTCTGAAGTTTGAGATAATTTCGGGGCAATTTAAGTAAGCCGAAAATGATAAATTTAAAGTACTTTGTATATTTTTTATACTTACCAATGGCCCAGACTTAGCTGGTGCAAACTCAATAATATCAAGGGCCAAACACAAATTTTGAACCCCCCCCCAATCCTCAAAATTTGCATACAATACCGAAAATTAAAAGTCCTATCTGGCCCTCCATACTTTTAGTATTTGCGCATGCGCAGTACTCAGGAAGAGACCGGAATTCGCGCCAACATCATTCTTTGTAGACGAGCCTGCTAAAGTGATAACTCAGCGGGGAGGTATAAGTGCACACTCATGGGAGGGTCATCCCCCATCTGGGTCATTGATAAGTATAAAAAATATACAAATTACTTTAAATTTATCATATTTTTATACTACAACCAATGGCCCAGACTTAGCTGAATCGTAAAAAAGGCGGAGGGCCTATGACTTAAGAATTAGCAGACCAAATACAGCTCCTAAGCCTGCATTCCAAGGTGAAAAGGAGATTACATTTTTAAAGGAATTACATGTATGTCTTCTCTACAATGATAGAGAAGAAATATCATCAATAAGGAGCCATATCCAAATACTTCTGTATTCTTAGCATGAATGATTATGCTAATTTGGTGTAACGAGCCCCCAATTTTAAGGCTAGTCCAGACTAAGCCACTTAAATCAGGATGGCATATTCGAGAGTGAGAGACTAACCCTCACAAACACACGCCATATGTATATAATAAACAAGAGCAACGCAAAGCGTGGCATATGCCCCCTCCTGCAATACCATGGCTAGCATTATGCCATCAAAAGCATGACATGTGCCTGCAGCAATCTGTACTAATATAAACAAGCATGGCAACAATTATTTCAATCCAACATATGATGACAGAGCTAGAGCAGCAAATATGTTGGATGGACACATTTTTCAATCATCCCCTAAGTTAAACAAGGGCAAATAACACTGTAAATGCTCATGTGAAGATATTAATTCTACTGTAGGATTCGTTCCCCATGCTGAGGAACAAGCATGCTAAAAATTATTTGAATTCAACGTATGATGCCAGTGCTAGAGTAGCAAATATGTTGGACGGACACATTTTTCAATAATAATCCCCTAAGTTAAACAAGGGAAAATAACTCTGTAAATGTTTACGCAAAGATGTTAATTCTGCTGTAGGATCTGTTCCCCCATGATGACGGACAAGCATGACAAAAATTATTTGAATCCAACAAATAATGACCGTGCTAGAGCAGCAAATATGTTGGACGGACACATTTGCATTACCCACGAACGTACGCAGCTCTCCACTAGATACCCCCTCCGACCAAGTCGGGGGCATAACAAGCTGTATTCAAGTTCAGTAATAATAATCTACCAAGGGGCAGATCAACTTGATTTGAACAAATTTGAATTGACATGTGATAGGGAACATGCACACCAGATTTGGTTCAATTTGGATGAGTAGTTCGTGAGAAGAAGTCGATAATGTAAAGTTAAAGCCAGCCGGACGATGGATGGAAAGTGATTAGTAAGGCTCCCTTTGAGTTCTGCTCAGGTGAGCTAAAAATGATTTTTAAAGAAAATTCCTCATTTTGAACTAAGTTATAATTCGGGCTCCCACAGGGAGCCAAATATGAACCCGGGGACTTGGCTTCAACAAACTTGAATCTCACCTCCCTAAGGATGCTGTATACCAAATATCAAAAGATTCTGACTACTGGATCTGAAGAACAATATTTTTAAAGAATATTCCTCAAATTGAACTAAGTTATAATTCGGGCTCCCACAGTGAGCCCAAATATGAATCCAGGAACTTGGCTTGAACAAACTTGAATCCCCCTCCCCCCCCCCCCCCCCCTCACTCAAAAGATTCTGATTGGTGAATTGGAAGAAGAAGATTTAAAAAAAAATATTCCTCATATATATATATATATTTCCTAATCTGAACATTTGGGCTCCCATAGAGAGCCCAAAAATGAACCCAAGGATTTGATTTCAAAAAACACGTGAATGAATCTTCCAAAGATGTTATATGCAAAATATGAAAGCCTTTGGAACAGTGGTATGGGAGAAGAAGATTCTTTAATGTTTTTCCCATTACTCATAGTGTTAAATGAAAGTGTCAATGGTACTGCAGTTCAACTTGACAAACTTGAACTTGGTAAGTGATAACTGAAATGGCAAAATTGAAGATCATTGGTACCAATGTTATTTGGTGAAATTTCAACATAACAGTATTGTGTGTGCACAACGTCGGAGTAATCCATGCATTTTTAAATGTAAACTGTAAGACTGGCTAAAGGAAGAATGTTGATACACAAATGTAGTAAGTTCAGAGGTTATTGTTAACGGCAACTTTTTTCACAGAAATGAATGCTAATCAACAGCTCTTATCTAAAAGTCTCGCCCAATGAGCACACCAAGTTCAAAAACAATCCTATGATAAATGTGGCCTGTAGGCCATGTCAAAGAAGAATGTTGATGCACAAATGCAATAAATTCAAAGATTGTTGCTAACAGCAACAGTTTTTGATGGAAATGAAAAGAAAATTGATAGCTCCTATCTTTGTCACCCTGCATAAGCATACAAAGTTTCAAAACAACCTGATAATGAATGCGCCCTCTCAGGCATGCCAAAGGAAGATGTTAATGCACAAATGCACTAAGTTTGAAGATTATTGCTTGTGGCAATGTTTGTTTCTCTCTTTTTTATGGAAATTCATAAATATACTCTGTGGAGAGTGCAAAATGGATAAGTTGCTGCACAAATGCAGTAAGTTCAAAGGCTGGTGATAACGACAATAATTTTTTATGGAAAAGAAAAAAAATCAATAGCTCACATCTAAAGGCCAGCCCGAACACACATACCAAGTTTCAAAGTGATCCGATCATAAATGTGCCCTGAAGGGTGTGCCAAAGGGAAATATTGAAGCCTGACTAAACTGAGTTCAAAGGTCATTGCGAGTGGCAACATTTTTTTTACAGAAATGGAAGAAAATCGAAAACTCCCATATAGATATCACCCCACACAAGCACACAAAGTTTCCAAGCGATCCAACCATAACTGTGCCCTGCAGGGTGTGTCAAAGGGAAATATTTATGCATAACTGCACTAAGTTTTTACTAAGTTCATCAGAGGGCGTTGCCAATGACAACTATTTTTGACAGAAATGGAAGAAAATCGATAGCTCCCATCTAGAGGTCACCCCAAACAAGCGCACCAGGCTTCAAAGTAATCCAGTCAAAAATGTGCACTGCAGGCTGCACCAAAGAGAATTATTGATGCATAACTGCCCGAAGTTCATCGACGGTCGTTGCCCATGGCAACATTTTTTGACAGCAATTGGAGAAAATTGATAGCACCCATCTAGAGGTAACCCCAAACAAGCATGCCAGGTTTCAAACCAAGTCTATTATAAATGTGCCCTGTAGGGTGTGCCAAAGGGAAACATTGAGGTCTGACTTAACTAAGTTCTAAGAATGTTACCAGTGGCAACATTTTTTGACGGAAATGGAAGAAAATCGATAGCTCCCATCTAGAGCTCAGCACCAAACAAGCATACCAAGTTTCAAAGTGATCTGGTCAAAAATGTACACTGCAGGGTGTGCCCAAGGGAAATATTGATGCATAACTGCTCTAAGTTCATCGAAGATTGTTGCCAGCGTCAACATTTTTTGACGGAAATCAAAGAAAATCGATAGCTTCCATCTAGAGGTAACAACAAACAAGCATACAAAGTTTCAAACCAATCTGATCTTAAATGTGCTGTGTAGGGCATGCCAAAGGAATATATTGATGCTTGACTAAACTAAGTTCAAAGGTCGCTGCCAGCGGCAACATTTTTTGACAGAAATCGAAGAAAATCGATAGCTCCCATCTAGAGGTAACAACAAACAAGCATGCAAAGTTTCAAACCGATCTATTATAAATGTGCCATGTAGGGCATGCCAAAGGAATATACTGATGCCTGACTAAACTAAGTTCAAAGGTCGTTGCCAGTGACAACAATTTTTTACGGAAATTGAAGAAAATCGATAGCCCCCATCTAGAGGTAACAACAAACAAGCATACAAAATTTCTAACTGATCTGATTATAAATGTGCCCTGTTGGACATGCTAAATGAATATATTGATGCCTGACTAAACTAAGTTCAAAGGTCGGTGCCAGCGGCAACATTTTTTGATGAAATTAGAAGAAAATCAATAGCTCCCATCTAGAGGTCACTCCAAACATGCATGCCAGATTTCAAAGTAATCCAATCATAAATGTGCCTTGTAGGGTGTGCCAAAAGGAAATATTGAGGTCTGACTAAACTAAGTTTTAAGAACATTGCCAGCGGCAACATTTTTTGACGGAAATGGAAGAAAATCGATAGCTCCCATCTAGAGCTCACCCCAAACAAGCACACCACGTTTCAAAGTGATCCGATAATAAATGTGCCCTGCAGGGTGTGCCAAAGGAAAATTTTGATGTATAACAGCACTAAGTTCATCAAAGGTCGTTGCCAGCGGCAACATTTCTTGGCAGATATCAAAGAAAATTAATAGCTCCCATCTAGAGGTAACCCCAAACAAGCATACCAAGTTTCAAACTGATCTAATAAAAAAATGTGCCCTGTACGGCGTGCCAAAGGAATATATTGATGCCTGACTAAACTAATTTCAAAGGTCGTTGGCAGCGGAAACATTTTTTGATGAAAATGCAAAAAAATGGATAGCTCCCATCTAGAGGTCACCTCAAACAAGCATGCTAAGAACGTTGCCGGCGGCGACATTTTTTGACGGAAATTGAAGAAAATCGATAGCTCCCATCTAGAGGTCACCCCAAACAAGCATATCCAGTTTCAAAGCATTCTGATTATAAATGTGACCTGCGAGGTGTGCCAAAGGAAATTGTGTTCGTACGTTCGTATGCACACCTGGATGTACGTACATACGCCGACGGACGAGAAGTGGTGGCAATAGCTCAGCTTGACTTTGTCAAGTTGAGCTAAAAATGATGACTCAGCATTTGCTCAAAGTCTGGTTAAAGTACCCTATGATAAAACCAATGGCAATTTTTTTTGGACCATTCCTTTCTGCTGTTCCTAAGGATACTTCACACAAAATAAAAATTCTCAGTGCCATGTAGTTTTAGAGATGTGGGTGTTTTAAATTTTTTCTATTTTTAGCTCCTGCGGTTCCCATGGGGCGACATGACATTTTTTAGGCATAAATTAGGTACTTATGACCCAATAAGCCCTCAGATCAAATCTGGTTCAAATCGGCCTCTCAGTTCTAAAAATAGAAATTTTGGTACAATTCGAGCTACCACAGGAAGCCCAAATATGAACCTAGGGACTTGGCTTTAACAAACTTATATCTCATCTCCTTAAGAATACTGCATATCAAATATCAAAAGATTCTGACTAGTGGATGTGAAGGAGAAGATTTTTGAAGAATATTGCATATATTGAACTAAGTTATAATTCTGGCTCCCACAGGGAGCCCAAATATGAACCCTAGGACTTAGCTTGAACAAACTTGAATCTCACCCCCTAAGGACGCTGCATACAAAATATCAAAGGATTCTGACTGGTGGATCAGAAGAAGATTTTTAAAGCATATTCCTCATACTGCACTAATCTAAACATTTGGGCTCCCATAGAGAGCCCAAATATGGATCCACAGATTTGATTTCAATAAACATGTGGAATAATCTTCCAAAGATGTTATATGTGAAATTTGAAAGCTTTTGGAGCAGTGGTTTGGGAGAAGAAGAGTCTTAAATGTTTTCCCCATCACCCAGTGTTAAAAAAAATGCTGACTCAGCATTTTTTCAAAATCCCGAAAAAGTACCCCATGGTACAACCGATAGCAATTTTTTTTAGACCATTCTATTCTGTTGGTCATAAGGAAGCTTCACACCATATGAGAATTCTCAGTGCCATGTAGTTTTGGAGATATGGGCGTTTCGAATTTTTTTTCTATTTAGCTCCTGCGGTTCTCAAGGGGTGACAGGAAAAGTGTTTTTGGCATAAATTAAGTACTTATGACCCAATAAGCCCTCATATCAAATTTGGTTCAAATCAGCCTCCCGATTTGGAAAATAGAAATTTTGGGCGGGGCGAAAATTCTTGCCCCTCCCATAACGTCGACAAATATAACCCCACAAACTTCTCTTGAACAAATCTGAGTCTACACCTCAAACGGAAGCTGCACACCAAATATCAAGTCTCTGCTCCTGCTGGTTCATGAGAAGATTTTGTTCAATGTTTATGAAAGGATTATGAAATAAGACAAGAATTGTGATAATTGGGAATATGTTAATTTCCATTCCTTGCATGCTATGTTTTCAATAAAAATAATATGAGGTGGAGACTGTACTAAAGAATTGAGGGGTGGGTTAATGTATCCCTCACAGTTAATGTATGTGGCCCTCACAGTTAATGTATATCAACGAAAGTTACCACGTTACAGTGAAATTATTCTAAAACAAGTCATCTTATCAAGTTACAATGAAATCCCTTTATAAATATGGCCTGTAGACTGTGCTAAAGGTTTTTGGGCTTCGGGCCTGTGTAGCCATCACGGCTGACCAATCGCAACCTAAAGGGGACGTCCTCATCTAGACATTACACTGAGCTATCCTATCAAGTTACAATGAAATCCCTTCATAAATATGACCTGTAGCCTGTGCTCAAGTTTTTCGGGTTTTGGGCTCGGGCAGCCATCATGGTTGAATGATCGCGACCAAAAGGGGACGTTCTCATCTAGGCATTATCTGGAGTCACCCTACCAAGTTACAATGAAATCCCTTCATAAATATGACCTGTAGACTGTGCTCAATGTTTTCGGGCCTCGGGCCCCCTGTAGCCGTCACAGTTGACCATTCGCGACCAAAAGGGGATGTTATCATCTAGACATTATATGGAATCAACTTACAATGAAATCCCTCCATAAATACGACCTGTAGACTGTGCTAAAGGTTTTCGGGTTTTGGGCTCAAGCAGGCGTCACAGCTGAATGATCGTGACCAAAAGGCGACATTCTCATCTGGACATTATCTGGAGTCATCCTACCAAGTTACAATGAAATCCCTTCATAAATATGACCTGTAGACTGTGCTAAAGATTTTTGGGCTTTGGGCCTCTTTACCCATCACAGCTGACCAATCGTGACCAAAAGGGGACTTTCTCATCTAGACATTATATGGAGTCAACCTACCAAGGTACAATGAAATCCCTCCATAAATATGACCTGTACACTATACTCAACATTTTGGGCCCCTGTCGTCATCACAGTTGACAGATCCCGACAAAAAGTGGGGCAGTTCTCAACTGGACATCATACGGAGTCATCCTACCAAGTTACAATGAAATCCCTACATATTAAATATGACCTGTAGACTGTGGTAAAAGTTATGGGGTTTCAGGCTTGGGTAGCCATCACGGTTGACAGATCATGACCAAAAGGGGGCGTTCTCATCTAGATATTATACAGAGGCAGCATACCAAGTGACAATGAAATCCCTTCATGAATATGACCTGTAGACTGTGCTAATGGTTTTCGGGTTTGGGGCTCGGGCAGCCATCACAGTTGACCAATAGCGGCCAAAAGGAGACGTTCTAATCTAGACATGACCTCAAACCTGCATATGAAATTTTGTGACAATCGGACAAAAACTACAGGGTGTAGTCTGTGCTAAAGGAAAATGTGAACAGACTAATAGACTTCCGCATGCGTGATGGCAATAGCTTATCTTCACTTTGTCAAGTTAAGCTAAAAATCTCAGATAAACTGATGAATACACTAAAATCTAGGTTTGCACAATAAATCTGACGGGAACATGCCAAGTCTCCTTCAATTTTCAAAGACTCTGGTGATTTTTCCAGACTGCTCTATAGCCTTGGTGTCTAGCAGCAGTGATTTCTTACCAAGTCTTGGCTGCCTGTATAAACCACTGTCCTGATCTTCTGACTACTTTCTGCAAGACAACTTGATTGTGTGCTCAAGTACCTGTTCTGAGATCACAAAGTTTGACAAGAGTGGGGGTCAAAAGTTAAAACCTCCCCACAGTTTACCATATCAAATGACTGTTGAACAGAAGACCAATTGTTCTCCTGAACATTTTTCCAGGGGGATACAAGTTATTCCATGGGGACGTAAGTCATCCTCATGTGATTTTCAAAAACACCCAATCTCAAGGTTTCAATAGAAAGTAGAATGCTTTTTTCTGCTTGGACTAGACATTGGCAATGACCTCTGAAAATTGTTGTCAACTAAAGCCTTGAAGTAGTTTTAACCCTTTACCCAACGAATCGCCCACATCCGCCTGCGTAATATGCAAATTCAGCATCTGAAAAAATATTATTTTTCGAAAAATTTCAACAAAACCATATCATGTGACCACTCTTTGGAATGAGCTCGTTCCAAAGAGGGGTCACATGATATGGTTTTGTTGAAATTTTTTGAAAAAATTTAAAAAATGATATTTAAAATAATAAATTTTGAAATCGTCTGCGTTGGGTAAAGGGTTAATGATGTTCAAGGCCACTTTCAGTATTGCACAATCTTAGTGTGTGTATATTTTCATGTCATGTGTGATAAGGCAGTTACCAATTTTTTACAACCAGACAGTGTTACTAACTCTGTGCATTGCACAGGGTTAGTCACACTTTGTGGTTATAAAACAATTTCATAATTAACTGAGAAACTAAACCCAGTGCACTGACAGCTTGGTGTAAATTTCATCTATATCAACTCTTTATCCAACACAATGGCCAAAACCAACCAGGACTATTCTTAAAAAGTGTTCAAACTCATCTTATGACTCCTCAATGGAATGGATTGTGGAAACTTTTTTTTAGTAAATTCCAAAACTGAAAACCTATTCTACAGTTAAAACTAGAAGTCCTATCATGAAATGCGCACAAATAGCATGTTAATTTGTGCGTTAATCCACGCGTTATGACCATAATAATGCTATCAAATTCTGTACATATGGCCTGTGCACAAGCAATGTTTCAGCCAATGGACCTCCGGGTAACCCGGAGGTCCACTGGCAGAAACATTGCTTGTGCTTGTTATGAGTAACCAGGAGAACCAGTCGGGCTTTGGATGCCATTTGATATGGCAACAGCGCGCAATTCCAACGCGCTATTGTTTGTTTGTTTGTTGGTGGTTAACGTCACACATTTATGCACCATGGCTAATCGTGACACAACATGGAGATGAAGTCAAGTTTAGTCAATCGTTGATCAACATGTTGCCCATTGTAGAGGACTTTCACCCCAAGCATTGGTGACTGGGTCCTATTTTACTAGTAAAGTGGAACTGGTTTACCACAGTAAACAAGTGCTGCTTACTTCCCGGGGTTCCCACGGGGAGCCAACGCGCTATTAAGCCTAGATAAGCACACATTTCGTGACAGGACTTCTAGTTTTAACTGTATTTTCAATTAATAGTTTGTTTACAAAATCTGAAGCTTTATTGGATAACAAAAAAAAAGTTACGGTAAAGCATGCTCATCCAATAACATTACAGAAATTCCATGGGATGTTAGCAGTTGTATGCTTGCATCTTTGGATAATCATTGACAGTTGCTTGAGAGATGAAGAATGAAAAAAAATACTTCCAGTGAATAACTTTTATGAGTATTTAACCCTTTACCTAATGAAGAGACCACATCTGTGTGTGTAATTTATATATTAAGCAGCTTTTTAAAAAAAAATGTCAACACAACAATATCATGTGACCTTCTCATTGGAACGAGTTCATCAAGCTTGTTCAATGAGGAGGTCACATGATATGGCTTTGTTGAAATATTTTATCGTATCTGTTGGGTAAAGGGTTTCAATTATACAATTCTATTCATGAATGCTTAAAGATAACTACTTTATTTGAGACTATTTTTCTTTGAGAGATCACTTTGCCAAACAATGCATTCTTTTTAAAAATGTAATTCAAGGTTGTATTGGAAGGATTGTCTGTTTTTTATCCATTAGGCCCCACAAAGTAGATCTTGTTTCTCAGGTAATTTTTTGTAAAATTGCATATGGGCGGGCGGGAGGGCGGTTAGTTTTTTATTTTATTTTTTATTTTTGTAATTATTTCTTTGCCATCTAAAGTTCATATTCTTGGTTTGTTTGATGTTTTAGGCCTCATAATCTGCAGAATATCAAGTATGGTGGTGTATTTTGTCAGCTGAGTGCAAGAAGGCTTTGCAATGCTAAAGCATTGCAAAGCCTTGTTACACTCAAGGGACAAATTTATCAATTTATTAACTGGGGTAAAATATCAGACATAAACCATTTAATTTTTATTTTTGCATTGGTTATAAAAAGAAAGCATGTGGCAGCCATAATGACCATGCAGGAGGGCCTGAGAAACAGATTCTTAACTTTCTTAGGCCTTAAGGCATTTTCTCTTGTATTTGGGCTACAAAATAATTAGAATCTAGAACTCTTCACCAGTTTATAGTGAAATTTATGAAACTTGTCCTGTAAATTTGATCTGGACCTCACCAAAGGCATTATTCCAGACCTAATTTACTAAACCCATTTTGTGAATTTCCCCATAAACTGAGAGTTCAATGGAGATCTCTAACTTATATAATAGCAATACTGAACACAAATAAGAGGCCCCATGGCCTGAAGTGCTCACATTGAACAGAACACGATATAAACAGAGTCCAAGAATGAGTCTACATCAAGCAATTCATCTCCATAGGATACATTGTCAATCCTTGAGCCCCTCAGGAGTGACAAAAATAGTCCGAGCATCATGCCTTTTTTTAGTTGATCATAATGTAAAATGTGGAGCTCCCCTATAAAGCCCCTCGATACAACCTACGTGGATTAATCTTAGTTACACACCTCAAGAGGGAACTGAATACAAAATTTCTAGTTCTTCAGCTACATGGCCAATTCTGGTGCCCACAGGGAGCCCAAATATTAACCCAGGATCTCAATTTGAACAAAGTTGAATCTGACCTCTCTAGAGATGTTGTATACCAAATATGAAAGCATTCTGACTGTTGGATCTGAAGAAGAAAATTTTTAAAGATATTTCTTCATATTGCATTAAGTTAAAATTTGGGCTACCATAGCGAGCCCAAATATTAACCTATGGACCCGATTTGAACAAACTTGAATCTGCCTCCCACCCTAGAGATGTTGTATACCAAATATCAAAGCATTCTGACCAGTGGATCTGAAGAAGAAGATTTTTTTTTAAAGAAATTTCCTCATATTGCACGAAGTTAAAATTCAGGCTAGATAAGAGAGCCCAAATATATACCTAGGGATCTGATTTGAACAAACTCAATCTGACCCCCCTAGAGATGTTGTATACCAAATATGAAAGGATTCTGACAGGTGAATCTGAAGAAGAAAATTTTTAAAGAAATTCCCTCATATTGTACTAAGTTAAATTTCAGGTTCTCATATGCAGCCCAAATATTAACCCAGGAACTCAAATTGAACATACTTGAATCTGACCTCCCCAGAGATGTTGTATACCAGATATGAAAGCATTCTGTCTGGTGGGTCTGAAGAAGAAGATTTTTAAAGAAATTTCCTCATATTGCACTATGTTATTATTTGGGCTACAAAAGCGAGCCCAAATATAAATCTAGGGATCCAATTTGAACTTGAATCTCACCCCCTTAGAGATGCTGTAAACAAAATATGAAAGCATTCTGACTTGTGGATCTGAAGAAGAAGATTTTAAAAAATTATCCCCCATACTGAACTAAGTTAAAATTTGAGCTAAATATTAACCTAGGGACTTGGTTTGAACAATCTTGAATCTGACCCTCATAACAATGATGTATACCAGACATTAAAAAATCTGACTGGTGGTTCTGAAGAAGAAGAATTTTAAAGAATATTCCCCATATTGCCCTAAGTTAAACATTCGGGCTCCTGTTTTGAGCCCAAATATGAACCAGTGGGCTTTATTTCAACAAACTTGTATCTGACCCCCTTATGGATGCTGTATACCTAATATCAAAACATTCAGACCACTGGTTCTGGAGAAAAGATTTTTTAAAATTTTTGCAAATATGCTGACTCAGCAATTTTTCGATGCCCTCTACAGAACACCCTAACATAACCGATGGCAATTTTTTTTACCACTCAATTCTACTGGTCCTAAGAATGCTTCATACCAAATAACAGAGCTCTGTTCAGTGTGGTTTGGGAAATATTGGCATTTGAAAATATTTCTATTTTTGGTTACTGGGGTTCCCATGGGGATACAGGAATATTTTTTTTTGCACGAGTCAAGTACTTAAGACCCAATAATACCACATACCAAATTTGGTTCAAATCAGACAATCGGTTCAGAAAATTGAAATTTTGAGTGTGGCCAAAAATTTTACCCCTGCCATTACAAAGCCAAATATTGCTTCACGAACTTCGTTTGAACAAACTTGAATTTACACCTCAAAAGGAAGCTCCATAACTAATATCAAGTCATTGTAATCACTGGTTCATGAGAAGATGATTTTAAAAATATTTTTGAGCATTTTCCCCCACCCCCTCTCTATGGGGCTGGGCATGCTGAGTTGAACAAAAATGCAATGCCTCTTCAGGACCATCACTCACACAAACTTTCACTTGAAGTGGCCCAGTGATTTTGGAGGAGACCAAAACATGGTGTTGACGGACAATGGATGGATGGACAGACGATGGACGGAGAGCGATGGGATTAGCTCAGCTTGACTTTGTCAAGGTGAGCTAAAAAACAGTAATTATGTTAATGTTCATGCAATCAAAACAGAGTTAACCCTTTACCAAACATAACGCTCAAACCCAGCTCATGCTATTCACAATGAAAGTGTCAATGACAGTGTAGCTTGACTGCGTGTAGTGTTTGATGAAAAGGATAATGTTCAATGTTTATGAAAGGATTATGAAATAAGACAAGAATTGTGGTAATTGAGAACATGTTGATTTCTTTTCCCTATACGCAAATGTTTTCAATAAGAATAATTTGAGGTGTAGACTGTGCATTAAGAATTGAGGCCTGGGTTAATATAGCCCTCATAGTTAATGTATGTCAACCAAAGTTACCAAGTAACAGTAAAATCATTCCAAAACGAGTCATCCTACCAAGGTACAATGAAATCCCTTCATAAATACAACTCATAGACTTTGCTAAAGGAATCCAGGTCACATGACGGTTTGGTGGTCATGACAAAAATAGGGGTCTCATCTAGATATCATACCAAGTTATCCTAACAAGTTACCAAGAAATCTTTTCATAAAAACAACCTGTAGACAGTGCTAAAGGAATGTAGTTCACATGACCAGGCGGCGGTAACGGCTGACCGATCGTGACCAAAATAAAACAGTCTCATCTAGACATCATACAGAGTTATCCTTCCAAGTTACGATGAAGTTGCTTCATAAATATGAACTGTAGACTGTGCTCAACAAATCTAGGTAACGTGTCCCTGCAAGCTTCACTATTGACTGAACCCAACCAAAATGGGATGTTTTCATTTAGACATTATTCAGAGTCATCCTATGAAGTTACAATAAAAATCCCTTCATAAATACGACCTATAGACTGTGCTAAAGGTTTTCGGGTTTCAGGCCTGCGCAGCCATCATGGTTGACCGATCGCAACCTAAAGAGGATGCTCTCATCTAGACCTTAAATGGAGTCATCCTACCAAGTTACAATGAAATCCCTTGATAAATACGACCTGTGGACTGTGCTAGAGGTTTTCAAGTTTCGGGCTCGCGTAGCCGTCATGGTTGACAGATCGCAACCAAAAGGGGCCGTTCTCATCTAGAAATGACCTCGAACCTGCATATGAAATTTTGTGATGATCGGAAGGGGGTGTAGCCTGAGCTAAAGAAAATGTGAACAGACTGAAAGACTAGCACACTCACAGACAGGGTGATAACAATAGCTTATCTTGACTTTGTCAAGTTATGCTAAAAATCACCATTCAATTTTTATTTTTTCAATTTATTTCAAAAACATAGCTTATGACACCTCATTGGAATGAGCTCATTGAACTCGTTCCAATGAGTTGGCATAAGCTATATTTTTGACACAGAAAAAGAAAAAAATTAGTTATTCAAGAATTTTGTTTGCATGTGTCGTCTATTTTTCATGTTAGGTAAAGGTTTAATGCAAAAACTATAAAACTTTAGAATACTAACCAATATATAATAAGGAGACATTGGATTTGTTTGAGAATACATCCCTGAATCCACTGGTGGTGAAGTGGGACTGTGATATTGTCCTGTTGCCATCAATTCTGATAGCTCTTTTGGAGTCCTTGCAACAATATAACCTGGAGGATCCCCCTTCCGGGGGCCTCCCACTCCTGCACTATGTGTTTGTCCTGAGTTGAAAGCACCTGTGTTATTTATATTAGAAACTTGTGTGTATCCACTAGAAGAGGGGAAATAACCCCTTGAACTTGGTACTGATGCACTGTCATCCAGAGGCAAAGAAAGTTTTAAGGGCAATTGTTTTGAATTTGGACTTGGTCCCAAAGGAGTACTGTGTCCAACCGGAAGATTCGTTGTACTACTCCAGTGATGAGGTAATGATAATGAACTACCATTAAAGCTAAGATTTGGTGTAGAGCCTGCTGTGGGAGATAGAGAAGGATACTGAGGTCGAGCTGGTTTTGGAGGTGGTTCCTCTTCTGAGCCACTGGATCCTGAAAATAAAACATATTCAAAGTAAGCTTCGTAAGTCAATTATAAAACAAAATACAGTGGAGCCCACTTAATTTGCTACCTCCTAAGTGAATAACCCTGTAATTGAATATGATTTCCACACACGAAGCCACTTACCATACCTTCAGTACAAATCCAACCTGTAATTGCATATAGGTTATGGAGTAAATTCCTGTTAATTGAATAAAAAAATCTTATTATCTGTTGAGAAATTACCTCACTGAATTCCTCTTGTTTATAGACCTATTTTTAGAGATGGGTGGTATTGGAATTTTGAGTTCAGTATTGGTTTTGGTATACTGGGGTGGGGGTGGGGGTGGGGGTGGTGGGGGTATTCCATGGTATTGGTTCAGTATTCAATATCTGAATTGACAGAGATTTGCTGACTGTACCAAAGGGGGATGCACATCGGGAAAATACAGATTAAGTTGTTCTTGTATCATTCTACCACAGTACAGTAAAACCTGTCTTGAACCTGTCTTGAACGAGACCACCAGGCATTAATGACCAGACTTTGAAAGCACCGATCAATGTATTAACAAACTGCACTGTTGACCAGCGACCACTATTTTGGACAAATTTTTTAAAAATTTACCCGTTTTGAACGACCGGAGAAGTAGCGGTAAACGTCCATGCTGAATCTCGTTACCTATTTTCGCTGTATTGTTGCATGCTTATTTAACTAACATACATACTTTTTGAAGATATGTCGGCAGTAATCTTCAATGCATTAAATTGGAGAATCATTTTTCACTTCCACTCTATGTTGTAAATAGTGACAAAGAATTTTAAACACTAATTCACAAAATGCGCGAGTTAAAACCGAGTGGATTGTTTGGAACTTTGAACTTTCAACATTATTAACTTTCACCAAAACAGGGCGTTACAAAAAGCGGTGCAGCAAAAAATAAAGCCACCATATGAGTTTTTATAAAAAAAAAAAAAGGTTTTAGGCCACAAAAAAAGAACCTCTGTTTCTCAGGCCCGCGCGCATGGTCATTTTTGGTGCGCATGCAACCTTTTTATGACACCAAAAAAATCTTCAAAAAATTTGAGATATTGTGCTCATTTCGGTAATCGATATCGATGCGTTCGCAAATTTTAAATTAACACACTTCAAGTTTTTTCTACATCATACCTTAATAAAGTGGGTGGGTTTTAGCAATATTCACGACAGAAAGTGTTTTATTCTGTAAAAGGTAAGTCATAATGACAGCAAGAAGGAAGGTGTCTTTCAGTCTGACAACAAACAGTCACAAAGGGGAATGGTCGATTCGCACCACGTTTGATTCGCACCAACCCTCAGAGAGTCTGCGAAGTCAGGTGATATGTTGAATGGAACACAGTCTCCTGGCATTTATTTTTTGTAACATTTGTATTGTAAATGGCCGTCATTGGGAATTTGTGTACTGTTATTTGAAACCGTTACGAGTTTCCCAGTTAATTTAAATAAATGCATTTGAGATGCAGGATAATTGGATAACTAATAGTAACCGTTGCTTGATATAAAAGTAACAGTCATAGTTGAAAATAAATCGCATATAGGCAGGTATGTGCTGTCGAATTGGTTAATAAAAACATGCAAACATTCGTTTTGTATTTCATTTTCAGATTTCAAAAAAATATGATTTATGGATGAACTGCCCGTTCAAATTTTAGGCAGGTTGTGAAAGGATTTTTTTTTTTTGGTAAAATAAATCTCTGAAAGTTGGCACTTCAACATTTGATTTGTCCCAGAGACGTTTCAACCCGAGACGTTTAACCCACGAGGCGTTTCGTGACTTTCGTCCTGTGTTATAATTTTCACGTTTCACTGAAAAAACAAACATTCAAACCCCACTTCATTTACGACCCAACACCCCTGTGGTGAATAACCAATATATTTGCGAAATTTTGCCTGGTCCACCAGACGTTTGGGTGGGGTCAAATTACCACAAACAACATCTCGGGGAGAAAATAAAAAGAAAAAAAAAAAAAACGCCCGCATGCTTTTTTTGGAAATGGCCTGAGAAACAGACAATCAACTTTGTATGGCCTTATTTTTTGTTTATGTTTTCAAAACTCAAACAGTTCTGGTGACTTTAGTTACAGTTGGCCAAATCAAATTAAGTTTTTGCCAGAGTTATGCCCCTTTCTGACTTTGAAAAGTTAAAAAATTTATAGAAATTTATATATTTTTTATACTTACCAATGACCCAGACTTAGATGGTGGAAACTCTTAAATTCTAGAGCCAAACACAAATTTTGCCCAAACCCCCCCATCCCCAAAATTTGCATCAACATCCAAAAAAATATATGTCCTATGTGGTCCTCCATACTTTTGTCCACTGCGCATGCACAGTGTCATGGAAGTCAGAAATTGGAGCCAAATCCTCATTCTCACAACCAGTGCCTGGTAAGCGTTATGTAATCAGCAGGGAGGTATGAGTTCCCAACTCATGGGAGGGCCATCCACGTCTGGGTCATTGGTAAGTATAAAAAATATATAAATTACTATAAATTTTTTAACATTTTTATACTGTACCAATGACCCAGACTTAGCTGAATAGAAAAAAGGCTGGAGGGCCTAGGACATAAAGGATAATCCAATAGACTCAATTACATGTAAACAGAATTATCCCTTCAGGGAGAAGAGAACAGGCTTTACATGTATCTTTCTGGTTTATACCAAAATAGAAAGACACAATACCATTCCGTAATTGAGCACAATAACATCAATGATCTCTATTAACATCCAGTATAACCCATTATACTAATTTATTAAAGGAAAGCCAAAGCCAATAATTAAAGATAGTCCAGAGAATGAGACTCTTTATACTCATTTAAAAGTGTCCGAGGATTGTATATTAACGCTCGTATGACACGTGACATTAACAAATACTTCACACTTAGCAACACTTTAAAAATATTAAATAAATGAGATAGACATTAGCTTTACACTTTAAAACCATCCCGGCACAGACTCGGAATTACTAACTCCAAAGGAGGTATTCCCTTGCTTTTCACTATAAAGCAGGTGATATAAGGGAATACCATCCCCTCCCCCATTCCCCTTGCTCTGGGTCAAATACCCCACAACGAAGAGGGCAGCAGGACAGAGACACTGCCGGAACAGAAAGCCTGCATAACTATAGTTGCAACTGTTTAGTGGATGACATTCTGAGCAACAGATAACAGCTAAACAACGCAGGTCGCCAGAAATGGACTCAATATTTCTAAGATAAAAATTTGTGAACGTGGAAGGCCGAGATCAATATGCAGCCTTCATCAAATCAGTAATAGCAACACTATTAGCATAAGCCCAAGATGTAGACAGCACTATTACTTCATGCGACTAAAACTTAAGCACACACTGCTAAGATGAAGATAATTTATCATAAGCAGTACGGATAGTTAATTGAATCTATCTTGCAATAGAATGGACCGTAATGTCCTTTCTATTAGGCAGCAAAAACAGAAAGAAACGCTTACGTCCCTTTCTGATAAACACAGATCTACGTTTGTAAATACGCATAGCTCTAACTGGACAAAGCAAAGGCCTATGACCGTCTGAAGACGGAAGAGCCTTAATAACAATAGGTTCAGGGTACTTATTAGGAGCCTGATTCTTAGCCAAAAATCCAACATTTGTAGTCAATGTAATAGTATTACCAACACTACGATAGTGAGAATCATCAACAGATAGTGCATGAAGCTCACTAACTCTTCTAGCAGAAGAGAAGGCGAAGAAAAAAGCTGTCTTATAAGATAAGTATTTGAAATCCACTGTATCAAGAGTTTCAAATGGCACTTCTTTTAGCTTCAGAAGAACCCAAGGTAAATTCCACTTAGGAATTAACCTAAGGGTTCTAGGTCTATTTATCGAAAAGTTTTCAATGGAAATACGTGAAGGTTGAGACCTTGCGGGTTGTGATGCAGTGTGTGCGATTTTCCCTGCGAAAGAATTTCCTCCCGTGGAGGAAGCTTCCGCAGAATGTCCCACAACAGACACCTGAGTAGATTAATCCATGGTCTCTGGGGTGACAGAGATGCTACCAACAGAATCTTGCAGTGAGATTGCTTGATTTTTAGCAATATCAGCTGAATCAACGGAGCTGGAGGATACGCATATCCTATCATTCCGTCCCAAGAGATCGAGAGAGCGTCTACTGCAAACGCTTGAGGATCTGGGCATGGCGACACATACGTCTGCAACTGATTGTTGAGATGTATCGCAATAAGTCTATCATAGGACAATCCCATAGGTAGCAAATCTGATTGAATACTCGTTTGTTGAGAGTCCATTCTGACGGCAACATATGCCCTTTCCGAGAAAGGGAGTCCACTAGAATGTTCAGACGACCCGGAATATGACGTACCGATAGAAGAACTTGATGCTCTAGGACAAACAGAAGGATTCTTTCCGTTAGATTGAACGGAATGGAATGAGTGCCTCCCTGGTTCCGAATATACGCTGTTGAATTATCGGACAGAATTTGAACATGCGAATTCTGAATAATGTTTATCCACAGACATAGCGCAAGCTAAATTGACATCATCTCTTTGATGTTTATGTGCTTGTTTTGGAACTGCGGATCCCAAAGACCCTGGCACTTCGAATATGATGTGCTCAAAGTTGCGCCCCAACCTGTTTGACTCGCATCCGTCAATATTGTAAAAATTGGATCCGGCAGTTGCAGTGGTACTCCCGGAGTTAACCACTGAATATCTGCCCAAGTCTGAATCTCATGTTTCACATGATTCGACAAGATGTCTTCACACTCCAATTCTGAGTAAAAAATATCTGGAGTGGACGAGTGTGTAGCCGCCCCATCAGAATAAGATCCGCAGCAGCTCTGCACAAACCTGTCAGTCTCATGAATTCTCTCGCTGTTACTACATCTGAGTGAAGACAAAAGAGAGCGTAACAACTGACTAATTTCGCTCTGGTTAACGGCAGACAAACGAGATTGTTGTGCATCTCGAAGCTCATTCCCAGGTGGGTGAATGGCTTGGACGGCACTAGATCCAACTTCTTTTCGTTTACTATGAAACCGAGACGTCGGAGCAATTGAAGCAGACTCTGAACATCGTGCTGAAGCGTTAACTTGTTGCCGTACCTCTGAAGAATGTTGTCCAAGTAGGCCGATGTTACCACAGACGAATGAGCTCGGAAATGAGTCATTACCGAGTTCATTATTCGAGTGAAGGCCCAGGGCGCTAGATTCAGACCAAAGCACATAGCTCGGAACTGATAAACGACTCCTAGGACAGCGAAGTGAAGATACTTTCTGAACGCCAGATGTACCATGACGTGAAAGTACACATCCTTGAGATCTATGCTCGCAGCATAGTCGTTCACTCGAATGCTCGCTCTGACCAATCGGATGGTCTCCATATAAAATTTTGGAGCCACGATCAGCTTGTTTATCCAGCTCAGATATATAACTGGACGAAAAGAGCCTTCAGGTTTTGGAGCCAAGAACAGGTGACTGTAGAAACCTGGATATTCCTGGTTTTCTATGACGGCTATACCATTCTTGTCCAGAAAAGATTGAACTTCTGATAGAAGCGAATCTCTCTTCTGAACGTTTAACGGAAGCGGAGTCCAACGTGGACCTCAAGTTAACAGAGGTTTTTCCTTGAAGGACAGTTTTAGACCTTCGGAAATAACCCCTTGCACCCATGGGTCGTCAGTAATTGACAACCAATTGGTTAAGAATCTTGACAGCTTTCCGCCCACTGGAACGCAATAGAGGTTTAGACCATCACCTCCTGGCCTGGCGAGGCTTCTGGGAGGAGAAACCACGTCCTCCACAACCCGCACCTCGCCCAGTCAACCTAGGGGGGTCTGACCAGTTATCTAGGCCAGCATTACGACCCCTACCTGAGTCGCTACTCTGACGGTCTCCGGAGTAAGACGTAGAGGCATTCTTAGATCCTCTATAGGAACTTCCTGTGGACATATTCACCCCCAAACTGCCTACCTGACTCCTCTCTGCTGAATCTGACTTTTTCAAAGCGGATTTAAAAGCAGAGAATCCGAAGCTTTCTTAGTAATCTGATCATAGATTATAGAAAGCTTACCATCGAAGAGAAGCTCTCCTGAGACCGGAGCGACTCGAAGAGAGTTTTTCACCTTACTATCCACTCTTGTGGATGCAGCCAGGGCAGCATCACGTCTGACTAACTCCAGATTGCCAATGAAAGGGCGGAGTTATACGTAGAATATGCTATGGCCCTCAAAAGAACTCTCAAGGAAGTTTTAAACATCCTGGAATTCTTTTTCTTCGAGACGTAATGATAACGCTCTGGTAAGGTGATCTGCGTAAGATAATGCGTCTAAGCTGATTCTGTTAGACAAGATAGTCGTCACCAGCGTACTGGAATAAATCGACATAGACACCGGCAATGACAACTTCAAGTCATCTGCCTGGTCGTCTAAACGCAGAGGAACTCTTGGCACACCCTGTCCTGCCGTTTCAAATCTATTTCTATGATTGATGAAAGGTAGCTGTAGAGCATGAGATGATAAGAAACCGGATTTGCCAGTCTTAGAGGCTAGCTTGAATGTTAAAAAATTTATAGTAATTTATATATTTTTTATACTTACCAATGACCCAGACTTAGCTGGTGCTAACTCTAACAAAACCAGGGCCAAACACAAATTTTGCCCCCCAATCCCCAAAATTTGCATCCAAAACAAAAAGAAATCATGTCCTAAAGGACCTCCATACTACGCCTCTACTGCGCATGCGCAGTGACGCAGACGTCCCGAAATTGGCGCCAATTATCATTCTTACTGGCAGTGCCTGGTCAGCGCTATGTACTCAGCGGGGAGGCAAGAGTTCCCAACTCCAGGGAGGGCCATCCCCGTCTGGGTCATTGGTAAGTATAAAAAATATATAAATTACTATAAATTTTTTAACATTTTTATACTGTACCAATGACCCAGACTTAGCTGAATAGTAAACAGGCTGGAGGGCCTAGGACATAGAGGAAAATCCAATAAGCTCAACTATATAGTAAAGAGGTAACCCCTTAAGGAGAAAAGGAGTATTAGGCTTTACATGTATCTTTCTTATTTAATATTAAATTAGAAAGATACACTACCCTTAATAATTGAGCACAATAACATTCATGTTCTCTATTAACATCCAGTATAACCCTTATACTAATTATTTTTAAAGCAAGCCAATAAATAAAGTAGTCCAGAGAATTGAGACTCTTTATAGTCATTTAAAAGTGTCCGAGTATTGTATATTAAAGCCCGTTTGACACTTGACATATACAAATGCTTCACACCGAGCTACACTTTAAAAATAAGACATGAATGAATTTAAACATTAATATTACACTTTAAAACCATCCCGGAAGCGACTCAGAAATACTAACTTGGAGGAGGCATTCCCTTGCTTTTCACTATAAAGCAGGTGACCTAAGGGAACACCCCCCCCCCCCCCCCCCCCTTCCCCTTGCCCTGGGTCAAATAGCCCAGAGCGAAGAGGGCAGCCGGACGGAGTCACTGCCGGAACAGAAAGCCTGCATAACTATAGTTGCAACTGTTTAGTGGACGACATTCTGAGCAACAGATAACGGACCTAAACAATGCAGGTCTCCAGAAATGGACTCAATATTTCTGAGATAAAAATTCGTAAATGTGGATGGCTGAGACCAATAAGCAGCCTTCATTAAATCTGTAATAGCAACACTATTAGCATAAGCCCAGGAAGTAGAAAGAGCTCTTACTTCATGAGCAGAAATCTTAAGCACAGACTGCTGAGAAGAAGATAAATCTTCATAAGCAGTACGGATAGTTAACTGAATCCATCTAGCAATAGAATGGACTGAAATGTCCTTTCTATTAGGCATCAAAGACAGAAAGAAACGCTTCCGTCCCTTTCTGATAAACTGAGATCTCTGTTTATTGATACGTAATGCTCTAACAGGACAGAGTAAAGGCCTATGCCCGTCTGAAGACGGAAGAGCCTTAATAACAATAGGTTCCGGATATTTATTAGGAGCCTGATTCTTAGCTAAAAAACCCACATTAGTAGTGAAGGTGATAGTGTTCCCAACACTACGATAATGAGAATCATCCACCGATAGTGCATGAAGCTCACTGACTCTTCTAGCAGAAGAGAAAGCTAAGAGAAAAGCTGTCTTATAGGATAAGAATTTGAAATCTACTGTCCCAAGAGGTTCAAATGGCTTTTCCTTCAATTTAAGAAGAACCCAAGCTAAATTCCACTTAGGAATTAATCTAAGAGTTCTGGGTCTATTTATCGAAAAGTTTCTAACCAACTTCGATAAAGAGACATTAGATCCAATTTGTAAACTATCATGATGTGCATAAGTATCAGATAACATAGATCTATAACCCTTTATAGTAACAGGCTGCAGTTTGATTTCGTCAAACAAGTATACTAGAAAGTTTGCAATGTCTGGTATAGAGGGATCGAATATATCTACAGAATGATCCCTACACCAACGACGAAAAACCTTCCACTTAGCCGCATAGTTTAGCGAAGAGGAGGTCCTCCTACAGTTAGAAATCGCGTCCACTGCTCGTCCTGTAAAGTGCTTGCCATGCAAGAAGGACCGCACAACGGAAAAACGTGAAGGTTGAGACCTTGCGGGTTGTGATGGAGTTGGCGCGATTTCCCCTGCGAAAGAAGATCTTCCGCGGTAGGTCCCACAACAGACACCTGAGTAGATTTATCCCCGGTCTCTGTGGCGACAGAGATGCTACCAACAGAATCTTGCATTGAGATTGTTTTATCTTTAGCAATACTTGTTGAATTAACGGCGCTGGAGGATACGCATATCCTATCATTCCGTCCCAAGGGATCGACAGAGCGTCTACTGCAAATGCTCTTGGATCCGGACACGGAGACACATACGTCTGCAACTGATTGTTGAGATGTGTCGCAAATAAGTCTATCATTGGCCGTTCCCATTGGTAGCAAATCTGATTGAATACTTGTTTGTTGAGAGTCCACTCCGACGGCAACAAGCGACCCTTTCGTGAAAGGGAGTCTGCTAGCACATTCAGACGACCCGGTATGTGACGGACCGAAAGAAGAACGTGATGTTCTAACGCAAACAGAAGGATTCTTTCCGTTAGATTGAACAACGGAACTGAATGAGTGCCTCCCTGATTCCGTATATACGCCACTACTGTCGTATTGTCGGATAGGATTTGGACATGAGCATCGTGAATAATGTCCATCCAGTGACGTAACACAAGCCAAATTGACATCATTTCCTTGATGTTTATGTGCTTGCACAGGAATTGCGGATCCCAAAGACCCTGGCATCTCGAATCCGTTGGGATTAATGATGCACCCCAACCTGTTTGACTGGCATCCGTCATAACGGTAAAACTCGGATCCGGCAACTGCAGCGGAACTCCTTGAGTTAACCACTGAATGTTTGCCCAAGTCTGAATCTCTTGTTTCACTTGATCTGACAAGAGAACGTCTACATCTAGCGAATGAATTTTCACACTCCAATTCTGAGTCAGGAAAATTTGAAGAGGACGTGTGCGTAACCGCCCCATCGGAATGAGATCCGCGGCGGCTCCGCACAGACCTATCAGTCTCACAAATTCTCTCGCCGTGACTTTGTCTGCGTGCAGACAATAGCGAGCGTAACAACTGACTAATTTCGCTCTGGTTAACGGCAGACGAACGAGATTGTTGTGCGTCTCGAAGCTCATTCCCAGATGAGTGAATGACTTGGACGGCACCAGATCCGACTTCTCCTCGTTTACTATAAAACCGAGACGTCGGAGCAATAGAAGAAGATTCTAAACATCGTTCTGAAGCGTTAACTCGTTGCCGTACCTCTGAAGAATGTCGTCCAGGTAGGCCGACGTTACCGCAGACGAATGAGCTCGGAAGTAGATCATTACCGAGTTCATTACCCGAGTGAAAGCCCAGGGTGCTAGATTCAATCCGAAGCACATCGCCCGGAATTGATACACCACTCCTAGGACTGCGAAGCATAAATACTTTCGGAATGTCGGATGTACCATGACGTGAAAGTACGCATCTTTGAGATCTATGCTCGTTGCATAATCATTCACCCGAATACTCGCTCTGACCGATCGAATCGTCTCCATATAAAACTTCGGAGCGACGATCAGCTTGTTTATCCAGCTCAAATCTATGACTGGACGGAACGAGCCGTCTGGTTTCGGAACCAGAAACAGATGGCTGTAGAATCCCGGAGATTCCTGGTTTTCTACGACCTCTACCGCGTTCTTCATTAAAAGAGACTGCACCTCTGATAACAGAGCGTCTCTTTTCTGCGGATTTGACGGAAGATGAGTCCACTTTGGACTTCGAGTTAATGGAGGCTTTCGTTTGAAGGATATCTTTAGACCTTCCGAAGTCACTCCTCTCACCCAAGGGTCGTCCGTAATCGACGCCCATTCTTGTGAAAAGCTCGACAGCCTTCCGCCAACCGGAACACGATAGAGGTTTAAGCCATCACCTCCTGGACCTGCGAGGCCTGCGGTAGGAGAAACCATGTCTTCCACGACCCGCACCTCGCCCCGTCGACCTCGGGGCGTCCGACCGATTGTCCCGGCCTGAAGGACGTCCCGAACGTGAGTCGCTATCCTGACGGTCTCTCGAATAAGACCAAGAGGACGCACCGGAACCTCTATAGGAACCTCTCTTGGGCGCATTAGACCCAGAAGTGCCTGTCTTATTCGTGTCTGCTGTATCCGACTTCTTAGGAGCAGATTTGAACAACAGAGAATCCTTAGCTTTCTTTGTAATTTTATCATAAATAGCGGAAAGCTTGCCGTCAAAGAGAAGTTCTCCTGAGACCGAAGCGACTCTAAGAGAGTTCTTCACCTTAGAATCCACTAGTGTGGATGTAGCTAGGGCTGCGTCACGTCTAACCAACTCCAGATTTGCCACTGAAAGGGCGGAGTTACACATGGAATAAGCTACTGCCCTTGAAAGAAGTCTTAAAGAGGATTGTATATCCTGAAACTCTTTCCCCTGAAGGCGCAGTGATAACGCCTTAGTAAGGTGATCTGCGTAAGATAAGGCATCTAAATTGGCTCTGTTAGACGCAATAGCTGTTTCCAACACCGCGGTTGGAATAGAAGCTGACGACGGTAATGATAGCTCTAAGTCTTCCGCCTCGTCGTCCATACGCAGAGGAACTCTCGGTATACCCTGTCCTGCCATATCGAATTTATTCCTTGCATTAATGAAAGGCAGGTTGAGAGTATTAGCGGACAAGAAACCTGCTTTCCCCGTCCTGGAAGCAAGTTTAAATATAGCGAGTCCAATGACGCTATAATTCTCTTGTCCGGAAGTGCAGCAGTCTGGCCCGACGGAACAACTTGAGGGAGAAAGTGCCGGATGAAGTCCACGACAGCTTTATGTTGTTCCGAAAGGGATAGCTCCAAGTCATCCGTATCCCTTTCACCATCCGGTCGGACCTCATGATATTCCCGGTCGTCCGCCCCCGATGCTTCGGCGGAGCGTACCGACCCAGCGCCGTCGGATAATTCTCGATCCGACACCGTTTCTGTCGGCTGCTGGGATGCTGCGATAAGCTGTGCTATCTGCACAAGAATGTCCGGCGTCGAGACCTGCGGAGGCGCAGTCTTTCGCTGCTTCGCCGAGGGCAGCTCCGCATCAGATGGCTCCCGCATACTTTTCCTATGCGAACGTCCGGAGTCCATCGGTCTCGAATCCCTGGCTGCCGGATGGTGTGACCTGGTCGCCGAAGAATCCTTGATCGGCGAAGCTGGTAATATATCGGCGGTCACGCAGCCAAGGTGCGGTCGTGTGCGCTGACGAGAAGAGGAGGCCTTAACAGTCTCTGCGGACTGCTTATACAACGGAGCGTCCCGAGCGACGGACGTATGCTCCGCTAAAGACACATTTTGTACCACAACATCTGGTCCCAGATGTTGTTGTACGAGAGAGGGGCCTCTCTCCCTTGCGGCCCGGCTGGACCTGGACGAGCTAGGAACCGGACTCAAAGGCTTCCTCCGTTCTCGCTTACTATCCGCCGTCACTGGGTGTGCATCTATTATGTTTATAGTGCTCGCATCACCCAAAATTTCCTCTTGGACCGCATCGGATGACATTTGTCTAATCTCCATGAGCACTTTTGCCGCTAGCTCTGAATTCATTTGTGACGACGGACGCACACTTGAAGAAGATAACATGGAAACATCACCCTGTTCTGGTTCCTCTGAAATAGAAACTGAGAGAGTAGAGTGACCTTGCGGAGAAAGAGCCGGCATCGATCTTTCTCCAGAAACAACATATCGTGACACACGTTTCCAATGTTTCTCATCCCAATGTTCACATATAGGACAGGGATTAATGCGAGAACACTGACTACAATTAATACAATGATCATGAAAGTCAGAGGAAGATTTCTTCCTATTACAATTTGAACAACGTCCCTTCATTGTGAAAGAACAACAATAAGTCCTAGTTACTCGCAAAAACCCCTGACACAAAGATACATAATAACATGATCCATTAATAAATGAAAAAACAATTGCAAAACAAAATAATTTTGAAAAAATATTTTTTCAGCGAAGCCCAAGTTGCTGAAAAGTAACGTTGAGCCCCGATGGATCCGATGGCAAAGTGTGGTCAAAAATTTTAAATCTATATTAAATAATTAATGAGACACTTTCGGATAATATAAATGTATCTTATAGTGAGATAAACTACAGCAAAGGCAAACAGCCCCCCTCAAAAAAGGCTGTTGCCAATGAAAACAAACAGTGTAAAAACACCAGAAAACATGACTCCAGGCACTGAAAAAACTGGCCCGGAATCAGTCATCAATTACACTCTATCTGATGCAAAACAGAGACTCCCAGGGGAGAATCTGCAGAACATCAGATGGAAGATGCAGAACACAAACGTTATACACCCATGGGTGAAAACGTAACTATGGGGAAAATAACGGAAAACATTCTGTAACCAAGCAACTCTCCCAGGAAATTTTAGAAATGAAATTTCTCAAAAATATGCCAAAAGCATGGGAGAATTGCAAGGGGGGACTTTAGAAGGCTAGGGGAGAGGAAACACTGAATAAGCAGTGCAACAATTAGCAAGAATGACAACAAGAGGCCCATGCCTCGAAAATAGGCAACTTAACATAATTTCATCAAAAAATTTCAAGTACAGCCCTGATTATTTTTTGTCACTTCTTTTTCCTCTCCTCCTTCTATCCTCCTTAGAATCACATTTTCTCCAAAAATTACGTGTCTGGCATCCTTTAAACTGAGATTTACAAGCACAAAGATCAGTGAGATGTTGACTGATGAAGGGCCAAACAGAGAATGATAATTGGCGCCAATTTCGGGACGTCTGCGTCACTGCGCATGCGCAGTAGAGGCGTAGTATGGAGGTCCTGTAGGACATCATTTCTTTTTGTTTTGGATGCAAATTTTGGGGATTGGGGGGCAAAATTTGTGTTTGGCCCTGGTTTTGTTAGAGTTAGCACCAGCTAAGTCTGGGTCATTGGTACAGTATAAAAATATAGCGTCATTAAGAAGTTCAAATGTCCGCATGACATTTCTGGACTGGGTCGGAAAGTCGGGCGCAATGTCCCTATTCCGGCCGAATAAATCTGTGTCCAGTGACGCTTTCAGTTTCTTATCAGGTAACGCAGCATTTTGGTCTGGAGAAACAACTTCTTAAAGGTGTAGCCGGATGAAATCTACAGCCACCTTAAGTTATTTGGAAAGGAAAAATTTCAGCTTTGCTGATTCCCTTTCACCATCCGACTGGACCACATGAGAATCTGCAGGGGAGAGAACCGACCCAGCTTCCTCAGACAGTTTCTTTTCTGAAAAAGTTTCTGATGGCTGCTGGGATGCTGCGATGAATTGAGCTATCTGTGATATCTGTGACACGGAGGCCTGTGGAACCGCGGTCTTACATAATTTAGCCGCTGGAAGCTCTTGGGACGTTAATTCCTGCATACTTCTTATATGCGAACATCCCGACTGGAAAGGCCTCGTGTCCTTGGCTAGCGGATGGTGTGACCTGGTTGACGTGGAATCCCTGGTCGGCAAAGCAGGCTGGATATCTGCAGACACATAGCCAAGGTGCGGTCGTGTGTGCTGATGTGAGGATGAGGAAGCCAACAGACAAGCCGCGTCGGACTGTCTATGCGACGGGGCATCCCGAGCAGGAAGAGTGGACGTATGCTCCGACTGACGAACGTTACATATAACAACATCTGGACCCAGATGTTGTTGTAAGAGAGAGGGGACCTCTCTCGCTCACGGTCCGGGTAGACCTGGACGAGCTAGCT
Source organism: Pictodentalium vernedei (assembly GCA_031216915.1). Classification (NCBI taxonomy): domain Eukaryota; kingdom Metazoa; phylum Mollusca; class Scaphopoda; order Dentaliida; family Dentaliidae; genus Pictodentalium; species Pictodentalium vernedei. Next base: position 222,081,180 of record CM062293.1, read on the forward strand.
ACCGGACTGACTGGCTTCCTCCATTCCATCCTCCGATCCGTCGTCACCGGGTGTGCGTGATCCAAGATTATAGTGCTTGCAACACCCCTTCTTCTCCCCTGGACTGCAAAGGACGAACCCTGTGTTACAACCATTTCGTGAATGATTGCTTCGCCGGGGGAGCTAGCGGGCGACAAGTGACCGTCGATCCTACTAGGGACCTCTTAGGGACTTGCCGCATTTCTTTGAGCACTTTGCCGCTAGCTCTTTATTGCGAGGACAGAAGCACACTTTTGAAGACATCACGGAAACATCACCCTGTTCTTGTTCCTCTGAAAAAGAGACTGAAAAAACTAGAGTGACCCTCTGGAGAGAGGACCGGCATGGACCTCTCACCACTAACAATATACCGTGACACACGTCTCCGTTTGTCATCTGAATTGGCACACACTGAGCAACAATTAGTGCGAGTACACAGACTTCAGCAAATACAATGAACATGAGAATCAGAGGAAGACTTCCTTGATTTACAATTGAATAATATTCTTTCATTTTGAAAAAATATTAAACAGTCATGGTACTCGCACCAACCCTTGAAAACAAAGATACATAATAATAATAATCCATTACAAACATTTCTAAAATTAATTCAAAAGAAAAAATTTTTTCGAAAAAATTTCAAAATGAGCCCAAGTTCCCAATGGGAACGATGAGCCCAAATGGATCCCCAAAAAGCCTAAGTGTGGACAAAAATTTTAAAACATGTCTAACAATTAATGTTACACTTACGGACAATATTAATGTATCTGGCTATGAGCAGAACTAATAGAAGACAAGGAATCACTGTCAGAAGTAACCGTTGTCAACATAAACAAAACTGAATAAAAACTGGAAACAAGACTCCAGGCACTGAAAATATGGCCCGAAATCAGTAACCAGTTTTAACACTATCCGATGTAAAACAGAGGCTTCCTGAGAAGAAACTGCAGTACATCGGATGGTAGATGCATGACCGAAACACCTAACCACCCTACGGTGAGGGCGTAACCATGGGGAAAAACAGAATAAACATTCTGTTACCAAGCCAAAACTCCCAAGAAATTTCAGTAAAAAAATTACAAAAATTATGCCAAAAGCATGGAAGAATAGCAAGGGGGGTATAAAGGAAAGGGAGAGAGGAAACTCTGAACAAACTGTGGAAATTTCATAACAAGAATGTAAACATCAGGCTCAAGCCCCGAAATTAGGGAACATGAAATAATTTTGCATAAAAATTATAAGTTACAGCCCTGAACACATCCTTCCACTGTTTCTTCCTCTCATCCTCTTATTTCATCCTTAGATCCACCATTTCTTTCATGATTTTGTGTCTGGCATCATTTTAACTGAGATTATAAGCACAGATATCAGTGAGAGGGCCAAACAAAGAATGAGGATTTTGCTCCAATTTCGGACTTCCTTGACACTGCGCATGTGCAGTGGACAGAAGTATGAAGGACCACATAGGACATATATTTTTTGGATTTTGATGCAAATTTTGGAGATTGGGGGGGGGGGGGGGGGGGGGGGGGGGTCAAAATTTGTGTTTGGCCCTAGAATTTAAGAGTTAGCACCAGCTAAGTCTGGATCATTGGTACAGTATAAAAATATTCACTTTTTTGTTTCCCGATGATAACAATAGTTATAGTTGGCCAAATCAACATCAAATACAGGTCAAATTCGAATCGGGGTGCAGTCTGACAATCTTTGCCAGAGTTATGCCCCGTTTTCCACTTCGAAAATCCTTCTTTTTTGGGGGGGGTTTCTCAATGATAACTTTAGTTATAGTTACATCAACTAGGAATAGCAGGAACAATTCTGGAATGGTTTGAATCTTACCTTTCACTATGAAAGCAACAGGTTTCTATTTTAAAAGTGTTGGTTATATCTCACACCGAAATTCCTTCTGATTTTCAAATTAAATATTTAGAAATTGGCAACTCAAAACAAATAGTATCAAATAGTGCTCGCAACATTGGGGTAATATTTGATTCATGTCTTTCAATGGATGCAAGTATTGATGCAATTCGCAAGTGCTGTTTTATGCATATCAGAAATCTTCGACATCTTCGACTTGACTCAAAAATCTTTGGAAAGGCTTGTTCACACCTTTATTTCTACATATTTTGGATTTCTCTAATTCACTGCTTGTAGGTCTACCACAATCGCTCATCGCAAAGCTGCAAAAAATACAAAACATTGCCCCTCATATTATTATGGGATCCAGACGCTATGATCACGTAAGCCATTTGCTGCATATGCAACATTGACTCCCTGTTCAACAACGTATCACTTTCAAAGTTTTGGTGTTGGTCTTTAAGTGCATTAATGGATTGTCACCACAATATCTCCAGGACCTTTTGACTGTTCAATCATTAAAATGGAATCTTCGCTCATCCAAACAGCTCATGCTTCTTCTTCCTTTTTTCCCATTCCATCTTGGTGAATACCAGGGCCTTTTTCCTTTCGTAGATCTCTGGAACTCATTGCCAGCACATATCCAGGCTTCCAAAAGCTTAGACGACTTCAAACCAAAACTCCCATCTCCTTCGAGAGGCCTTTGAAGTTTCAGTTACCTAATTTGATCAGTTTTTGTTTAATTCAGTTCTTTTAGTAGGGAGCTCAACTATGTATTTATTTTCCATTTAAAGCATTTTAGAGCACAACCATGTGATTTTGCGCTATATAAAAAACTATGTATTATTACACTTTTTTTCGGGGTACGTGTGGCTGCGCGGCCTTTTATTAAAATTTGGGTTCCCATAAGGAGCCCAAATATAAACCCATGAACTTAATTTGAACAAACTTGAATCTGACCCTCTAAAGGATGCGGTATACCACACATCACAAGATTCTAATTGGTGGTCCTGGAGAAGATTTTTACAAAATATATATCATAGAGAACCAAGTTAAAATTTGGGTTATGAATAAGATCAAATATGAAGCCAGGGACTTCATTTGAACAAACTTGAATTTGACTTCCATAAGGATGTAACTAGCAAATATTAAAAGATTCTGGCTGGTGGATCTGAAGAGGTTTTTAAAGAATTTTTTTTCATATTGCACTAAGTTAAACACTGGGCTCCATAAGCCCAGGGTTTTGCTTTGGACAAGCTTGAATCTGACCCTTCCAAAAATGCTGTAGACCAAATATCAAAATATTCTGATTGGTGGTTCTGGAGAAGAAGATTTTTAAAAAACTTTTGGGGGTACTAAAAGAATTGTGCCACCTGTGGGGTTCCCCAATAGGCATGGCAACTTTATTTGAACAAACTTGAATGACATAAGATGAGGAACATGTATATGAAATTTGGTTCAATTCAGTACAGCAGTTTATGAGAAGTCAAAACTGAAAAGTTCATATCTGATGATGGCCAGCTGATGGACGGAGGCAAATGGAAAGAGATCACCAGAGCTTCCCTTAAGCTTCACTGAGGTGAGCTAAAAATGGAATATTTTGAAGCAAAAGAAGCACACACTTGCTTACACATATTTGTGATAAAAACTGAACCAAGCAATTACCTAAGTATATTATTTAAGGACTTCCCATGACCTTTTCCAAGAAGTTCAAGAGTATTTTTTAAAATATTTTTCATCCAATCTAGTCATGGCTGCTTCACATTTAATGAAAAATTCATCTAAATTTAACTCAAGAAATCATTGGTGAAAAAATCCATTCAATTTAAAGAGTGGAAATTGGATTAAATATGCCCAAATTATACAAATTTCAATGATAAGAGAAATACTGTCCTGGGCAGAAAATCCACCAGCAGCATGCAAGGGGTTAAACACTTTGAATGACCCATATGAAACCTGATTTACTGAATTTAGTTCATAAATTTCATATATAATCATGATGAATTGGAGATTCTTTTAATCACATGCAAAACTTGTAAAGATAATGAGATTTCAATCAAACAGCTTTGTAAATGCAGAAATTATTGTGAGTGAGATTTCAATCAAACAGCTTTGTAAATGAAGAGTGTTATTGTGAGTGGCCTTATAACACTGGTTTCCTTACTTTTGGGGCAGGAATTGTGTGATCAATTTTTTTTATTACATGACTATCAAAAATGGTTCTTCACATCATGACTGTCTCAAATGAGGCTCATGCAACATGCACAGAATTTCAAGGTAGTTGTACAAACTTGAAATAAATACATTGCTTTGAACACTGTAGACATGTAGTCTGTTTGAAAATGATTTTCCCAACAATTTTCAGGAAACTAATCCAAAAAGAAAATTAGATATTCTGTGGGTTCATGAAAGTGATTCACAATAAAGTTGAAGTTAGACATCCCAGTATTGTAACATATAACCACAAAATGAATATTTTCAATTTCAGAAGTTATAATGTGACATATAGGGCCCTGCAAAGCTTCGAGATTTGATTTGATTTCAAATCTTGGGTTGATATTCGATTCAAAATCAGCTGCCCAATTTGTTTCCTTCTGAATCTTTACACAGGAATATAGCTTGGTATTAGTCAGTGTCGTTGTCTCACTAAACGTATAGTTCAGATGGAATTTGTATGTAAATAATGCTGAAAATAAAGACAGAGAGAGTGTAATTTCATCTATATTAACATAAATAGCATCTGACCCATGCCACCTTCCATGCTAATTCCAGTCTCACTAGTCTCTACCACTATTGAAAACAAAGTTGAAGTTTCCAAACAATGTTGACGATGAGCTGTTACTAGCAGCTAGTCCTGTGCAGTGCTTAGTGCTGGTAGGTCTCGCACCCGTTCCTGGGTAATATTCCAACTACATCATCAAGGCATATCTTCCTGGAAGGGCATGCCTTGATGATGTAGCTGGAATATTTTATCAGTCAGGAACAATCAGGTTTACAGTTCCCCCGCCCCTCCCCGTTTCGGTCATCTTTAAGACATCTCAGAATTTGATTTGAGATTCAATTTGATTTTGAATAATAAACCCGATTCGATTTGAGATTCAAATAAAAAATGTGTGATTTGCAGAGCCCTAGCTGGTCACAAATAACTGCAGGATGAATATTTTCAATTGCAGAAGTTATAATGTGTTTTATGATAAATATAATTCACTTCTTTGTTCCCATATCAGGTGTTAGATTCAATTTTTTGAGTATCCAGTTTTATTATAATATTGAATATGACAACCTAAATCAATTGACTACTCTTATAATTGGAATATCTGTCTCATAATTTTTCATACCAGTTCAGGAATTCCCCCCTGTGCATACTCCTTTCACACCACTGAACTATTTATTTATTTATTTATTGATGTTTAAGGTCATATATTTATGCACAATGGCTAATCATGACCGTGACAGTTTTACGGGTGGAGGAAGCCGGAGTACCCGGAGAGAACCACCGAGCAACGACGAGCAGCTGCCAGCTCCCCAACATCGTAACTCCGCACTGCAGCACAGGCAGGGTTAGATTGGTTGAAGACATGCGTACCATCGACGTGCAGTACGCCTTAGTACACGGCGTCATCGTGCCCCCACGCGGGCAATGGGGATGAAGTGTCTTGCCCAAGGACACAACGCGGTTGCCGCAGCCGGGATTCGAACCGAGGACCTCTCGGCTTGCAGCCTGCACCTCTACCTACTGAGCCACCGCGCTCCCCACACCACTGAACTAATTTTGAAATGCTAGCATCATAACTGTTGTCCTATTCAAGTGAAAAAAAGAGTAAAATAACCAAACAAGGGCAACATAAAGTGTGGGCCACTGCCTCTGACCTGTAGGCATGTTTGAAGCAGCCTTAAAGGTATTGTGGGACAAAAAAAATTTCCAAGTCGAAAGAGTGAAAAAGGCCCATAACTCTGGAAAAATTTATTGGACGGAACCCACTCCTTGTGCATATCCATTCCCCCAAGCGAGTCTATCAGATGGCTTTGAAATTACAATCCAGAACATACTGAAACCAGAAAAATTGAAATTTTTTAAGTCAAAAAGGGCCCATAACTCTAGAAAAATAATAGGAAAGACCCTGTTGCTTGTGGATGTTCTTTTTCAAAGCGGGTCCATGAGCATACCCAGCATAAATCAAATCCAACATGCAGTGACTGCACTAGAAGCCGATTAAAATTTTCTAAATTGAAAGAGTGAAAAAGGACCATATCTCTGTGACAAGCTATTGAACAGAACCCATTCCTTGTATATATCTGTTCTCCCATCATGTCTATCAGAATACCAATGGAGATTCAAATCTGACCTATGGCTTTGAAGTTACAATGCAAAATGTTTGCATGGAGAGACTCTCAAGCCGAAAAAGGGCCATAACTCTGGGAAAAATTATTGGACGGAACCCATGAGGGCCTATCAGATTACCAAAGGGGATCTAAATCTGACCGATGGCTTTGAAGTTACGATGCAAACTGTTTGTACGGACAGATGAATGGACAGATGGGATGGACGGACACTCCTAAAATCAGGGTTTATGTGGCTAAAATATTTGAGAAATTTAAAATGCATGGACAACCACTAAAAACTCTTTTTTAAGTCTAATTTCTGGGTGGTAGCAAACCCTAACCCTTTCAGCTTACTGATCCTAACCATAACCCTAACCTTTACCCTAACATAAAATTCCTGAAAATACAATACATGTAACTACTTTCTGTCACTTTTTAGCCACATAAAAAACATTTTAGCCACATAACTCACTTTTTTAGACACATAAACACCATTTGTTAGTTAAACTTTAATCAGACCAGGCACATAACAGTGCTGTGTACCAACAACTAGGCATATTAACCTGATTTGTTTGTTTGGTCAGTCGGTAGGTTGGATGGATGGACAGACAGATGGATGGATGGACAGACAGACAGATGATGGACGGAGGGCTTCACTAGATAGCCCCGAACCCTCCTTCGGACGTCGGGTCATAATAAAGGTTGGGAATATAGAAAAATTATTTTTAGAAACATAACATGTTTCTTCTCAAAACATACCCCAAGAAATAGCCTGAACTCTTCTGTTATCTCGATTCAGTTCTTGTTCCTGCCTATCACGTTCCTCTTCTAAGATTTCACTATGAATAGAACGAATGAATTTATTTGCAGAAAACAATATACTAAAGGTGTATGACAAAATAAATAAACATTTTTACAAAATTAATGAACAGTAATACAAAATAATTAAACAATTATACAAAGCAATTGAACACGAATAAATTGGTTAGGGTCGTCAACCTGGAGATCACAGCTATCAAGATAGATATTTGTTTTCTGCAGGACCAATACTTGGCCATCTGGCTGTTTTACTGTCACCCCCTCCTTGCAAAAATTTTTAAAAAATGAAAAGAAGAAAAGAAAAACTGAAAAGTTCAGAAACTTCAAAAAAAGAGAAAAAAACTCAAAGAATTTGAATAGAGACTGTTTAGTGATACATTTTCGTTTACTGGAAGTGAGCTGAATTAATTTTTGATGCTAAGATTTCTTGATGTGGCTTCTCACTTTATTGATCCATGGGGAGTGCCAACAGTCCCATAAATTGTAACAAGGTGAATCCTGACAAATGAAGTACCGGTAATAACACTTCAGAGATAATCTGAAGTACATCCATAAAGCCTTTAAATTTTGGTATCTCTACTTCAGAATAGATACATATTTATTAATAGTAATCATTCAATTATAAATCTGTCAAGGATAATATTATAACAGATAATGCAGTTTCTCAACACATTTTTACTTTTTTATGAGGGTAACAGACAGGCCTGTAAATACGCAATTTGACATTTGCAGAATGAGGTCCCCAAAGCATGAATTTGATGATGCTATCCCATACAGTGGGCCAATTTATCCTCTGGGTACCTCTTTCTGTTTAGTTTTGAGACCCTGATTCAGATTGAGGTTCACTGAGGGTAAATGTAGTGATGCTACCCTGCTGTGCAGGGTAGCATCATTAAATTCTCCCTCTGGGGACTTCATTTTGCAGATGACAGTCTGCTCATTTTCTAGCTTGGGTACAGATATAAATGGAAAACATGTCCTAAATCAAAATAGATACAAATAGAAACAGACCTTTTTAACCAAGCAAGTATTTGTTGAATCTTATTTGTTGTCCTGCGCAAGATAGTAGACTGAAAACAAGGCGCAGATCTACAAGAATTATGGAAAACTGTGAAAGTCAAAATTCAGCTTGCATTCTAGAGAGTATTAATGCACAGTTTCAATCACAGGAGAGCAATGAAAAAGAAAACAGCAAGATAAACCTTTCATTTTTCATATTGTTGATGACTTCAATTGAGATATAATTTCTTCTGGAGAATATTTGGAAACGAGCAAATAGAATCACCGAAGAGATTTCTGTTAAAGTGCAGTGGAGCCCTGTTAATTGAATATCCACTTTCCCAGTGAAAATTATTTAGTTAAAAGGAGTATTCAGTCAACAGGGATTTGGTCACTTTCCTGTATTCTAGAGATTAAATAAGCATTTAATCTATCTTTTTTCTCTTGATTGACAGAGCTCATGGAGCTCTGTCAAACAAGATATAACAGAATAAATGCCTGCAATGGATGTATTTATTGCTGTTTAAGGTCACATATTTCTGCTCAATGGCTAATCATGACCACAACATGGATATAAAGTTAAGTCAAGCCAATCAATTATAACTATGTTGCCCATTTTAGAGGACTTCCACCCCGGGCATAGATTACAGGGTTCTATTTTACCAGTAAAACGGAGCTTGTTTACCACAGTAAATAAGCACAGCTTCACTTCCTGGGGCTCCCTGGCACTATAATGGATGTACAGAGGACAATTGATCTGTGAACAAGGAGACTTTGGTGATTGTCAAAGTAATTTCTCGGCATATTACAAGCTTTTTTTATTCAATTAACAGAAGTTTACTCTATAGGCTATTTGCAATTTACAGGTCAAATCTGCACTAAAGGTTTGGTAAATAGGCTGTGGGTGGAAGTTAAGTTCAATTAACAGGGTTATTCAACTGCAAGATATCTGATTTTAAGTGCACTCCACTATACTAGTGTGTTGAGGGTTACCATTTTCATTCCAGGAAGTCATTAAAGCCATTCAACAGCGCTTCTTCGAGTTTTCCTCATATTTATAACTCATCAAAGTTTTAAAAGAAGTAACTCTATTCAGTGTAAATGTTCAAGTACAACATTAATTGCACATATATTACTTTTCCTCCAGTTCCATATTTACAAAACTGTATGGAACACATGTTCCATATGGATTTCCATTGATGGACTATTTTTCCACCTGATGCCGTGGTTCCATCAAAAGAACTAAACTTGGCCACTCGAGACATCGCATCCAACCTTGATGAATTAGGAAACTGTGGTGACAGCTGATAAATCAAATGTCAGAGAATATTTTTGTTCAAATCCACCAAAATTAATGAAATTCAACTAGTCTCTCAATGGGAAGTGATTTTATAACATTCAAGTTGTGACTTTGAAGTGAACATCTCTCAGATAACCGCAGCTAATTTCTTAAATATATGAATAAATAACCTATTTGGATACAATTTTCATTTATATTTTTCAGTTTACATATCGATCTGTCACATGTGTTTGCCAATCACACAAAATTTTTGTTTTTGTTTTTATTTCAAGCAGACGTCAGAACTGTCAATTCTATAAGACTGAATTTTTAAATTAATAGATTCTATGTCACAGAGGCACGTAATAAACACAAAATGTCACAATGTGTGAATGCGTTTGTCAATATGGCACTCACGCCATCATGAAAGGTAGAACTTAAGGCTGCGCCTCTCATTCTATCCTTCCACATGGGTACTTGTGAGATATTGATGAATGCATTCACTCCTCATGATGTTTTGTGTATATATTGGCTGAAGTAACAGAACTTTTGACCAATTAAAAAAATAAACCAGAAAGATAAAGAAATTTATGACTCACAATTTCAATGATGAAGGAGGTAATTGAGAAACAAGTATTTTTTTTACAATAGGCTGAACTTCATTATTATGAAGAGCTCATAAAAGCTTTGCCCTGAAGCAGTTCCAAGACTGATATCCCTTGTAGTAGAAACAAACTAAAACATTCAGACAGTAGAATTCTTAACAAGTTACACAGTAATATTACTGGCTACAGAAAACTCCATGTTCTTTCCATTTGAGTTTTCATGACTACATTCTGAAAATTGTCTCAAGAGAAAATGTGCCATTGAGTAATTTTTCTCTCAACAAATCTGTTTAAATGGTTACATTTTCAGGATTTTATTTTATCTCTTTGTCAACTGTTTGTAATCCTACCTGAATTTCTTTATTTAAAGTTGCTTAAATTCAATATTTCCACCACTAACTTTCCTTCTGCTCATTGAAAAATCATAGGCAGAAAGTATTTACATTCTCATTTTAAAACTAACCATCTGTTTAGTCACAGGGGGGATCTGGGGGTGGGGTGGGGGGTCATCATCTCCATCCCCTTTTCCAGGAAAGTCCTCCACCTTTTAAACATTCAAGCCTGAAATCCCTAAAAATTATAAATTCATAGTAATTTGTATATTTTTATACTTAACAATGGCCCAGACTAGCTGGTGCTTAACTCAAATTTCTTAAGGGCCAAACACAAATTTTGAATCCCCACAATCTCCCAAATTTGCTTGCAAAACCGAATATTAAAAGTCCTATCTGGCCCTCCATACATTTACTCTCCACACATGCACAGATGTCAGGAAGTGACTGGAATTGGCGCCAACATCATTCTTTGTAGAAGAGAGTACTACATAAAAATTCAGCGGGGAGGAATGAGTTCCCACTCATGGGAGGGCCATCTCCATCTGGGCCATTGGTAAGTATAAAAATATACAAATTATTATGAATTTATAATATTTTTGCACTGTAAACCAATGGCCCAGACTAGCTGAACTGTAAAAAGGTGGAGGGCCTAGGACTTCAGAATTAGTAGATCAACATAGTTCCAATCCTGTAATCCAAGGTGAAAGGAAATTAAAATTATTAGGAATTACATGTATTTCTCTCTATACAGTAATAGAGAAGACATACCATACAAAAGGAGCCCAGTTCAAGTAATTCTGTATACTTAGCATGAAGACTATGCTAATTGGATGTAACAAGTTCCCAATTTAAGGTTAGCCCGGACTAAGCCCCAAAAGTTAGGATGGCGTATTTGAGAATGAGCGAATATCCCCCACAAACATATGCCAAACACAATAAAACTCCAGCTGTATGCAGGATATAATTATGGACAAAACAGCTTCCCTCATACCTATCAACCCGGAGGAGAGGTACAAAATCACCCCCACCATCCCTTTTCTTTTGAAGGAACTTCAAAAAGAAAGAGGGGAGTGCTCTGGAATTAGTAAAAGAGGTACCAAAAAACAATATAAATATTTGTCGAACAGGCACTCAGGTATTAATTTATTATTAATAAATGGTGCTTAATGCCACTTCAGAAGTTAAGGCTATAGCGATGATCCGGGTAATTAATATTGCCTGCTATATAACGTACACCGAAGACGGCATATGCAGATAGGTCGAAAACCGGTGATATAATATATAACATACACATGTTTAATCAAACCACAATGAATGATCTCTGGAGAGTAAACACACTTCTGAGGTAACCCACAGACGACCACATTCAGGTGTACAATAAATTCCAGTAACAACACTCCCCGACATGTACTATCTGATATCTATGACACTATAACGTGGGAATATACGAGTTGAGTAACAACATTAATAGAAACCTGGATCTAGAAATGGAAGTAGTTATGATTAACAGGCTCCGACACAGACCTCCCCCGAAATAATTCATAATTTCAAAGGTCCATAATATACAATAAAGCGTTAGCCTAATAATTATTATGCGTGTGAGCATTAAAATGCCGCATGTAATCATCTGAATACCAGTTAACTGGTTATGCAGCCTCCGAGGTACCCAAAGACTAGCAATTTAATTATGATGAAATATGCGTTCGTATATGACATATAGACGAATAATCACAGGAAACCAATCCAACTAAAAGTGGATGTGCCAATGAGGTCGCCACAGAACATGACCCAGCCGCCAATCGAGAAGTGAAGAAATGCATGTATGTATTTAAACTTATACGAGGCTTCCAGGAAGAAAACTAAGACTTGTCCGGTAATCGCCTCTAAACACATTGGCGGTGTGTGTGTGTGGGGGGGGGGGGGGGGATTTGAAGTCATATCAAACCCTCCTCACCCACATTACTTAATTGTTCTTGTGTTAGTCATAAAATAATATAGGTACCACAATGGTTCCCTCACATCTAACCGACTCCATTATGCCACTATGGGCAGAGAAGGACGCGAAGAACAAAAACTTCCCCTGATAAAGAAGGTCCTCTTGTGGAGGAAGCTTCTGGGGAACGTCCCATAACAGACACTTGAGAAGACTGATCCAAGGTTTCTGTGATGACAGAGGTGCTAGTAGTAGGATTCACAACGAGACTGTTTGATTTAAACATAATCTACTGAATCAAATGAATTGGAGGATACGCATATCCTATCATCCATCCCCATGAGATCAGCAGATGGTCTACTGTATGTGCTCAATGGTCTGGGCATGGCGACACAAATGACGGTAACTGATTGTTCCGGTGCGTCGCAAATGGATCTATCATGGGGCGATCCCTCTGGTAGCAAAACTGTCCAAATACTTGCTTGTTGAGTGTCCATTCCAATTGCAACAGGCGAACTTTCCGAGAGAGCGAGTCTGCTAGTACGTTCAGACGACCTGGTATATGGATGAAAAGATGAACATGATGATTCATGACGTAATATAGTCCAGGCACATTAGACATAAAAATGAGAAAGTAAGGAAAAAAATTGGAGAAAGCTGATTTTTTTATATGTTTCCGGGACACACATTGCGGATAAAGTGTGAAAAGTCCCTGCGAATCCGAGTTGAGCTTTTTTAGTTATAGCGTTTTTTTGATGAAAAAAAAAATTTAAAAAAAAATTCGACCCAGCTCCATATTTCTCATTCTTATTCGCCTTAGTAGGGTGAGAATCATAAATATCGTGCTGAATTATATTGAGAATACATATCCCCGACAGAAAATGCCAACTTTGTACCAATCCTCACACTCAATGGTGAAATATTCACGAAAATGTAAAAAATTACGAAAAAAAAATTTATTGTTTTCATACACACAACGGTACACAACGTCCATTAAATCAAATCTACGACTACTTTGGGAGTTAAATTATATATCAAAAATTGCAGAAAAGCAGTGGCTTTATAATGATATATAACAATAGTCATTTATTCCATAATGAACTGGTGAAACGTGTGAAATATTAACCATACCCCCAAAACTCAAATTCAAACGGCATCGACTTTTCTCATTCAAATACCGTATTATAGCATCACTGTTTCAATTTCCATGTTCGATTAAATCACATAATGTGGTGTTCGCCTACACTCAAGATGCATTGGCATGTAATGTGTGCATGCCCTTGATGTGTACTCATAAACAAATTTGTATTGTACAGAGATTGTGTCTTCGTCAGATAAGTTGACAAAAGTTTTCGTTAGACTCAGCGGCTTCCATATGATTATGTCATATTTAGGGGGCAATTGGTTCGATCATGGCTGGTAGCAGCTTGGATGAACTTTGGGGGACTGTTTATGCTGGTGGGTCAATCCATCATTTGATCAGTGGTCATGCATATTCAAGAGCAGTTCGTGCCCATTTGCTAACACAAATTGCCATTACAAAACTTGTTTGAATAAAGCCGAACACTAGATAACATAGACTGCACAGAAGTCAATGAAATATTCTGTGGACTTGCCAGAGGTGACTGTACAACAGCTGACGCTGCCAATCAAGAAAGTGTCAACCATCTACTGTCAAAATTACACGAACTGCTCCAGAATGCGTCCGTAGGACGCACAGGAAAGCTTTGGGTACAATACTACGAGCAAATAGGTCTTCTCCAGTTGTTCTTGAGAGCAGAGCGCACAGGCGACTGGGAACTCCACACATATTGTGTTCGCAATATGATTCCAGTATTTCACGCAGGTGGTCATTTTGCATACGCAAAAAGTTCTCATCTCTATTTGCAGCAGATGAATGATCTAACAGAAATAATGCAACAGGATGATTTGAAGTTGTTCACTGAGAAAAGTTACTTTACCATAAGGCGCTCAGATAAATTCTGATCAGACCATAGAGCAGTGTTTAATGAGAATGCTCAAGCTCCCTGGTGGTCTCACACATGGCAGGGGAATAACCGATAGCACTGTTGCGAAATGGGTACATGGACTACCTCTTTGCCTTCCGATATGTAATGCTCTCGAAAATTTTGTTCATGTTCACACTGGTCATGGCGAACAACATCGGGATCTCCGTCAAAGTTCACAACTGACTGATGCCAATGATATCACCAAATTATTGAACTGGCTCAGAGTGCATTCCCCCTTTCAGAATAGAGATCCACTACAATTAGTCTCTATAGCGACCGGGCTTGTGGCCGACGAAACTGTGAACTGTGACCAAGTTCGCAAAATTGGTGAATGTTGCGTATCGAATGTTGTAAGCAAAACGTTCAACAGCATCAAACTACGACGTGTTGACACTGTGAAGTCTTTCGCATCGATGGCAAATAGCATCAAAGTCCGTGGAAGTAAGGTAGTGATTGACCCCACAATTCTGTTCAACCGCATCACATGTGTTATTCAGTCACAAGCAGAGATGGAAGAGTATCTCAAATATGAACTCGCCCCGAAACCACCAGCATTGTTTGATTCTGCTGGAATGAGGAAGACACAGAAAAGCACGCTCGGTAAGATCCTCAAAACATACGGTTCCGAGCAAACTAAAATCCCAGAACATTCTCTGTTTGTTGTAGATGGTGGATTTTTATTGAGGGCAGTTGTATGGCCTAAACAGTTGTCATATAAGGACATATGTACATCATATTCCAATTATCTAGTGAGACATTTTGGGGCGAACGTCGTGGTTGTTTTTGATGGTTATGCTTGTACAATGTCGACAAAGGGCATGGAACAAGCCCGTAGATCTAAAGACAGGTATTCCATTGATATCAATATCTCACCCGAGTTACCAGCCACCACACCCCAATCCGATTTCCTTGCAAATGCCAAGAACAAAACCCAACTGATCGATCTTCTAATGCAGGAGCTATCTGCTATCAATATTCAGTCCAAGCAGGCCGAGGCTGATGCTGATGTACTGATAGCCGAAACTGCACTTGACATCGCTCAAGATGACAACAATGTTGTCGTTGTGGGAACAGACACAGACTTGTTAGTCATTCTTACCTCTCGAGTTCAACCGGGATGTAATATTCACATGATGTATTCCATTACCCCAAACTTACTAGTTTCAGTTAGTGAAATAGCAACCAAAATGGGTGACCATAGAAGCAACCTCCTTGTAGCACATTCTATAAGTGGTTGTGACACTACTTCTGCACTCTTTCGAGTTGGTAAGAAGAAAGTATTCAGTACAATTGTCTCCGATGTTACTAGCGACTCACAACAGTATGTCAACACAATTTTGGCGGATGAGAGTACACCAAGTGCAGTAGCCGCTGCCGGGGAACGACTTCTCCTGATCTTATACAGGAGTAAAACTGTTTCCTCTCTCGACCAATATAGATATGTCACTTACAAGCGTTATGTAGCAAAATCTAAACTGAATAAACCCATCGACCTAGCCTCACTCCCACCAAGCAGCGATGCTGCACAACAACATGTCTACAGATGTTATCTCCAGGTCCAACAATGGCTGGGCACTTCGCTTCCTCCGACGGATTGGGGGTGGTCGCTAGACAATGGACTTCTTGTACCGACTGCAGCCAGAAAGCCATGTGCCCCCGATAACCTACTGAATCTGATCAGTTGTGGTTGCAAGAGTGCTTGTACAAAAAGGTGTGGGTGTAAGAAGGCAGGACTCTCTTGCTCAGGTTTGTGTAATTGCAGTTCGGATTCTTGTAACAACCACAGAAACACTGTCCTGTCGGAAATTTCTGAGTTCGATGAATAATATGTATATAGGTCATGTCATTTCTGTATATAGCCTTGATAATAGTCAATGTAACTTAATCCATGTTGATTGATTTGTACATTCTGTAAATATTATTTATTGATTTTTGTACATTCTGTAAATATTATTTATTGATCTAATGCTGCCAGACACAGACGTGTCTGTTCGGTCCCAAGCCCGAAAATAGTTGAGTTCTCATGCTGACGAATTTTATGCCAAAAGGGGAACTCGGCCAGAAGCAGAGGGGGTCTTCCATAATGTCTATTTTGTAAGCAATGATAAAAGTCTTCAAATGGTGGTGGATTTTTTATCGTCTGTCCAACTAACATCCCTTTCTGTACTACGACCCTTTGGGCAAATCCGTTAGGAAAATCGTCATTTTTTGCGTAAATCCGATACTTTTTTGTGAATTTTCAATAATTTTTCGCAGAAATTGTCACAGAATGCACATTTTCCTCTAGGTAAATGTATATTAGACATTATGTAGCTCGAAATACGCGTAAACAAAAAATACAGTTGGATCAATTCGAGGTTACAAAGTTCGTGCGATGTTTTTTTATTTTTTTCAAACGCGTTTTCGAAAAAAGGCTGTAGAAAAAAAAAGCTCAACTGGGATTTTTGGAGACTTTTGTCTAATCGTTCAGTGACATGTACTCGACTTTCCCTGAAAAAATCAGATTTCTCCGATTTTTTTCCCTAGTGAAACCTAATGTTCTTGGGCTAATAGGAAAATCTTCTCCATTAATTGGCATATTGGAAATGAATGGGTGCCGCCCTTGTTCCCGATGTACGCTACTACTGTTGAGTTGTCTGGCCAAATTGAACATGGATGTCCATTATTATGTGAATCCAATGTTGTAGCGGTAGCTAATTAACATCATCTCATTGATGTTTATGTGTTTCTTCTGGAACCGAGGGTTCCAAAGACCCTGACACCTCAAGACTGCGGGACTTAGGGTCGCGCCCCAACCAGTCTGACTCACATCCATCATAATCGTGAAAGCCGGATCCGGCAGTTGCAGCATAACTCCCGAAGTTAACCACTGAATATCTGCCCAATTTGAACCCTTGTTTTACTAGGTCCGTTAAAACAATACTGGTTCAAGCGAAAGCATCTTCACACTCCAGTACTGAGTGAAGAATATCTGGAGGGGACGTGCATGCAGGCGGCCCATCAGAATGAGATGCACATCCGCTCCGTACAGATCCAACAGTCGCATGAATTCCCTCACTATTAATGCGTCGGCGTGTAGACAAAAGCGACTGACTAATTTCACTCTGGGTAACGGCAGGCGAACCAGATTGTTGTGAGTCTCAAAGCTCAATCCCCAGTGAATAGAAGACTTGTACAGAGCTAGATCCAACTTTTTCTCGTTTACGATGAAACCGAGATGTCGGAGTAATAGAAACAGACTCTGAACATCGTTCTGAAGACTAATTCTGTTGCCGTATCCCTGTAGAAGGTCGTCCGAGTAAGCCGATGTTACTGCAGACAAATGAGCTCGTAAGTAAGACATTACCAAGTTCATTATTTGAGTGAAACGCCCAGGGAGACAGTTTCAGACCATAGCATATTGTTCTGAACTGATACACCTTCCCTTGTACGGCAGACCGCAGGTACTTTTAAAATGCCGGATGTACCAGGACATGAAAGTACGGATCCTTAGATCTATGCTTGCCGCATAGTCGATAACTCGAATGCTCGCTTTTACCGACTGAGTGATTTCCATAAATAAACTTTTAGAGCCATGATAAACTTGTTATCCAGTTCAAGTCTATTACCGGTCGGAACAGGAGATCTGGCTTGTTACGTGGAACAGGTGACTGTAAAAATCTTGAGAATTCTGATTCTCGATGACCTGCATTGCTTCCTTTGATAAGAGAGCTTATACCTCCGGTAGGAGAAACTCTCTTATGCAAGAATTTAATGGAAGATTTGTCCAATGCGAACAACTTGTTAGTGGGGTTTTACTCAGAATGATAGCCTTAAGCCATCCGAGACTACACTTCTCACCCACTGATCCTCCGTCATTGTTATCCAGTTTTTTGCGGAGCTTGATAACCTTCCGCCAACTGGCCAGCAATAGAGGTCTAAACCATCATCTGTATGACCTGTGAGGCTTACGAGAGGAGGATCCACCTTCTCCCCATGAAAAACCTTGTCTCGTCTGCCTAGGGGCATCTGACCTGATGACCTTCAGAGTAATTATAAGAGGGTTTCTTGTACCCTCGAGAGGAGTTTCCTTTTGATGATTATATTCTGGAACGCCCTCCTTTGCTCTTGTCTGCTGAAGCAGGTCATTGATACGCCGACTTCAAAAGCAGAGCACTCAACGCTTTCTTAGTAGCCTGTTCAAAGACAAAAAGCTAGTCGTCGAAAATAAAATGTCTGGAAACCGGAGTGACTCAGAGAGAGCTTTTCACCTTGTCATCTTATCAGAGATGACAATGCAAAGGCAGCATCACGACTGATTAACTCAAGATTAGCCACTGTTAGGATGGAGTTATACGTGGTATACATAATTGCCCTGGAAAGAACTCTAAGAGAGGTACGAACGCCCTCAAAATTCCTTTCCCTTGAGACGTTGCGCCATAGCTCTTGTAAGGTGATCTGCGTAAGACATAACTTCCAAATTTGCTCTATTTGAAGAAATTGCCGTCTCAATTGCGTCTGAGCGAATAGTGAATGATACGGGTAAGGATACCTCCCCGGCCTGCTCATCCAAATGCAGAAGAACTCTCTGAACATCTTCCCCGACCATTTTTAAATGAACGTGGTCCAAAAAACGGTATGTATACGGAAGATGAAGATAAGAAACCACCTTCTTCCTCGCACTCAAGAGGATAAATATGGCGTCGTCTATATGGTTGAAGGCCTGCAACACCTGCATAAACTGAACCAGAAAAGAAAGGACTTCCTCCTTTGTCCGGATAAAGTCTGTGCCTAATGACGCCAGCAGTTTCTCTCTTGTCATCGCAGCATTCTGATTCGGCGGAACAAAAGCAGGGTAGTACTGATGGATGAAAGCCATCGCAACCATGTACTGTTCCGAAAGGGAAGGGTAATCCTCTTCCTTATCCCTTTCACCATCTGAGAGAATCAGTTGCGAATCTCGGTCCATTGCATCTGCGGGAACAGATGACTGGGCCAACCCAGCACCATCTGACAGCTCAGATTCTGAGTCTGAGGGAGGCTGCATCTGCAATTGCTGAGATGCTGCGATTAGCTGTGCTATCTGTGACAGCAAGTCCGTCAACGGGACTTGAGGAGCAGCGGATTTCCGTTCCTTAGCCGCATGCTGCTCCTGGGACGGTGTGTCGGAAACGGATCCTTTCTCCGAGCGTCCCGATGATTAAGGCCTCGTCTCCCTAGCTACCGGATGGTCCAACTTCACGGGCGAAGAGTGGTTCCTTCTTCGCGCAGCAGGCTGGATATCCGAAGTCAGGTAGCTAGGATGCGTTCGTGTGTGCTTAAATAACGTAGTGGAGGAAGCCGTGACTGAAGCCAACCCCAGCTGCAGACTAAACAGAGCGTCCCGAGCGGCGGGCAGACATATGCTCCGTCTCGTGCAAGTTTCCAACCAGAAAACTTCATTTCGGCCTTGTGAAATGTAGCGGAGGAAGCCTTGACTGAAGTCGACCCCGGCTGCAGACTAAACAGAGCGTCCCGAGTGGAGGGCGTACATATGCTCCGGCTTGTGCAAGTTTCTCAAAACAACATCTGATCCCAGATGCTGCTATATTAGAGAGGGGCCTCTCCCGCTCTATCAGATCTCACCGTGTACAAGAACTTGCAGACTTCCTCCCTATTTCCGTCGTCGCTGGGTGAGCTATTTATATTATAGTGCTCGCTCTACCCAATCCACCTCTTAGACCACAATAGACTTACCCAGCATCACGGTACCCACGGGCGGAGTACTACTTCACCGGTCGAGCTAGCTGCTTGCAAGTGATTAAAACCTTTACCCAAAGGCCCTAACTCTTGCAATAATGAGCACTGCAGCTAGCTCTATATGCTCCACGGAGCGCGACGACGGTAGCACACTTGGATGGGTGTCAGAAAATCATCACCATGTTCATGTTCCTCTGAAATAGAAACTGACAGAATGAATTAAAATGCGGTAAGAGGCTCTGATCCTCAGAACCTCACCGCCAACAATGCACCGCGACACCCGACTCCAACATCAGTCATCCCAGTGCAACACAAGAATGACAAGAGTCTGCAGGAGTGTATCAACTAAAGTCGATATCAGTCCTCCAAACACCACAACAATATATATATATAACTGAGATACACGAATAATAGCAATCATAATTAAATTCAAAATATTTTTTGTAAACAAAAAAATTTTTTGGAAAAAAAAACGCCCAAGTTCCCAAAGGGAACATGAAGAGCCCAAGGGCATCCCGATAGAGCCAAAGTGTGGACAAAATCCAAAATGGTTTGAAGTACACTACCGGAATAATAATCCATGTATTCTACAGTATATTACAGTAACAGAATATAAAAAAATACCTGTATATGAGGACATTGATAATGTGAACAACGTCAATGTTAACAAGACATCAGGCACACAAAAAGGTCCAAAATCAGAACCAATTGAAATGCTATCAAATGCAAAGCTAGATTTTCCTACCAAGAAAAAATGATACATTGGATAGAAGATGCAAGACTAAATGGCCTAACACCCCTAGGGTTAGGACGTAACCCTGGGGAAGAAACAGAATAATATTCTGTAATAAATTTAATAAAAACTTTCACTAAAAAATAGCCAAAAAGCTTAAGAATTTAACAGGAAGAGTTCATGTAAGGATAGGGAAGGAATACTTAACACACAGTGAAATAATCATTTTTAAAAATGATGACGTCAGGCATATGTCCCAAAATTGGGAAACATAAAATAATTTTATAAATATTATAAAGTTACAGTCTTGAACATCCAAAACCACCGTTGAACACTTCCTTCATCCAATAACAGCCTTGTATCCACCAATTCTTGCATTGATTTGTGTCTGGCATCCTCAAGTGAACAGCTGCGCCATGAGCGCATGATACGCCCGTTATTAATTACAAGAGGGAACCACACAATATGAGTATACATGTGTACTTGTCAGGTTACATATACTTGCCACCAAAAAATCATGAAAATTGCTCAAAGCCCAACATGTGGAAAATTGCCTATATTTTGATGAATAAAGTCCCATAACTCTGGAATGACAAATCGGACAGCGACACCAACCGAAAGGGAGCTTCCTTCCATCAACATAAACCACCTACAAAAAATCGTGAAAATCTCTCGAAGCGTTCTCGAGTTTTCGTACGACGTGTAAAAAATCGACAATTTTCAAAGTAATAAAGTCCCATAACTCTGGAATGACTAATCGAATGGCGACACTAAACGAAAGGTAGCTTCCCTCCATCGACATACACCACCTACCCAAAAATCACGAAAATCTCTCAAAGCGTTCTTGAGTTATACGACGTGTGACCGGACGGACAGACGGATGGACAGACGGACATTGGTATACCATAATACGACCCGTTTTTTCAAAACGGGTGTATAAAAAGGAGATTTTAAAGCACAGATGTCATTTCATTGTTGGTGACTTTTAGGGCCAAACAAAGAACAATATTGGTGCCAATTCCGGTCACTTCCTGACATCTGCACAAGAGCGGAGAGTAAATGTATGGAGGGCCAGATAGGACTTTTAATTTTTGGTTTTGTAAACAAATTTTGGGGATTGGGGGGGGGGGGGGGGGGTTCAAAATTTGTGTTTGGCCCTTAATAACTTTGAGTTAAGCACGAGCTAGTCTGGGCCATTGGTTTACAGTGTAAAAATACTAGTTTGTGCACTCTCAGCCTGATATTTGTAGGATCATTTTGTTCTAGTTATGCCCTCTCTGGGTACTTTAGCCTTAAAAAGTACTCATGATGCTCTACCTGTCATGAGAGTTACAAAATAATGAAATTTCATGCAGCCATTATCAGGGACCAGCCGTGAGGGCGACTAGGGCGATTATGTCGCCCTTCTAAGCTCAAAGTCGCCTAGAAAAATAGTCGGGGCGATTACAAGTCGCCCTCTAAAAATTGGCCAAAATGAGGAAAGGCTGAACTGAGTGATGCGAGCTTTGCATGAAAACGATTATTTTCAAAAATCGAATGTGCTCGAGTGTGATAAATGGGCATTTTAATTCGTCAAATAAACGTCCATTTAATGAAATCACATGACAATCAATTGTCCATTGTCTCTTTTGGCGGATTTTTTTTATTTCTATTTTGTTGCGTTTCAGTCGGAGCTTCAAATGTCGAAACGAAAATAGGTGACTTACGCGACTCAACAAAATAACTCAGTTTGAAAGTAGGTTACGTCGCTTAGGATGCCGAAAATGTATACACAACGGATGTATTTTATAACACAGTATTTTTATTTCGTTTTGCTGACGACTGTTAACTGTTGGGCCGTCTATTCCCACAAAAACATGAATGGAATTGAAAAACATGAAAAAAGCTTTAGTGATGACAAGAAAAGCTTTGTACAGGACACAAGAGTGCATGTGGACGATCTTGAAAAAGGGTCTTCCTAAACAACGGAATGACACGAAATGACGCGGAATGACACCAGAATGCCATAAAAATGATGCGGAATGGCATTTCTTTTACAAAATACTCGACCCCAGAATGTATTTTGTTTCTTTACTAACAAAGTACCTCCCAAGCAACCTTCTTACATCTGGTCCTGTTCACACTTTCAGACTTAGGAAATGTTTAGCTTAGTAGACTTTGGTGAAAGGCAACCACAGGAGGGTGCTGGGGGATTGGCATGAAGAAGAGGGGAGGGGGTCATGAAGGAGAGGGTAGCAGTGGGGGATTTTCAGTCAATAATTACTTTGTGATTTTTTAACCTGGCATAGATGCCTCATAGACAACTGGACCTGGATTATTGGGACATTAATGGAGGACCACAAATTGAAAATATGTAGGGGTGGCGGGGGTGGTACATGAATATTCTTAATTTTCCCCACTTGCCTATGAAGTCTCCCTACATGACTCTGCAGTCTCCCTATTTTTTCTGGAGGGAGACATGGAGTCTCCCTAAAATTTCCTCCTAGGCTGGTCCCTGGCCATTATTCCCATAATGCAACAGGGAATTTAACCAATTCAATCTTATTTGACAGAGCTCTATCAAACAAGATTAAATTGGATAAATTTCCAGTTGCATTATGAAAACAAATGCAGCATGAAATATCGATATTTCAACATCCGTGTGAAGAGGCTTAAAAATCTTGTTTTTTACAACTGCTCACTTTGTAAATTTTGCAGGCTGATGCTGCCACAACGTTAGGTAAAGGATTGAAAAGAAGCTAATTTTTAGAATCAGTACACTTACAAAAGCCATGTTTTGAGATCTGCAAAGCTTGGTCGCTTTGATGGCTCATATGACCAGCAAACACACATTAGGTTATACAGTGATGGAGGACAACCAGGAGGAAGAGCAAGCCTTTCACCATTCTCTATTTTACCAATAACATCATTGTTCTTCACACCTTGGAATGGCTTAATTCCATACATTAGTATCTCCCAAATGCATACACCTGCAGTTGCAAATATATTTACTATTATACATACAAAATGATATATCCAACTTTATAATACATACAAAATGATATACTGAACATTATAATACATACAAAATGATATACCGAACTAAATAATACATACAAAATGATATGCCAAACTTTGTAATACATACAAAATGATATACCGAACTTTATAATAATACATACAAAATTATATACCCAACTTTATAATACATACAAAAAGATATATACAACTTTATAATATATACAAAATGATATGTCCAACTTTATAATACATACAAAAACATTAGCTTAGCCTTTTACTGAACATGACGAGAAGATTACATTGGTAAATTAATTTTTTGGAATAACTGGAAATTTTATTTTTTGTCTCCAAAACATAACATGACCTTTCCTAGGAATTAGAATGATAAGTTTGTTCGAATAATGATCATAAGCTTTGTTTTGGGGCCAAAATTGTTAAAATAATAAAATCAGAATGCCATTTTTTTGTGACCAGGGCTGGCAGGATATGGTGGTTATATTAGGTGAAGGGTTAAGAATTAAATACATGAAAGCTGCTGTGTCCTAAACTATCAGCACACAGTAGCAGGAAAATAAATTGCAGGATAATAACAAGAATACTCACACACAGTAGCAGGAAAATAAATTGCAGGATAATAACAAGAATACTCACATAGTAAGATGAAAAATTAAAGAAAAGATACAAGTGTAGGGAGGGAGTGCGGTGGCTCAGTAGGTAGCGATGCAGGCTGCAAACCGAGAGGTCCTTGGTTCGAATCTCACTTAAGGAAAACACATTGTGTGCATGGGCAAGACACTTAATCCCATATGCTCAAGTGGAGGCACAGAGGTGTTGTGTACTAAGGCATACTGCATGTTGATGGTGCAATTGTCTTCAACCAATGCTAACCCTGCTTGAGTGGAGTTAGTACGTTGGGGAATTTGACAGTTGCTCGCTGTTGATTGGTGGTTCTCTCTGGGTACTCCGGCTTCCTCCACCCATAAAACTGTCTGACACGAGGTGACGCGAGCTGTCAAAAGTGTCATTAAACCCCTAGAAATAAATACATAAATAAATAAGTGTAGGGAAAAGCATTAAAACTATGAATTTCTGATAATATAACTGCCTATTTACACTTGTTATTTCTCATTAAGTCTGTTTAGAAAACTGGGAAAGTTAAGCAGTGCACTGTTTTTCATCGAATAACGGTTGTCACTGAACATGCCGAAAACATTGTGAATGTAAAGCAGCATACCAAAATTAATTGAAATCTGATGACTTTTGTTCACGTTATTGCATAAACAAACTTCAGGACGAATGGAAAAAAAGGATGAATAGGTGGAAGGATGGATGGATGGGCAGAGCTCTTTACTTCTCTGCCGAGGGATAATAACTACCAAACTGGGAACTGCCAACAATATGTTTTTGTATGCTTCATATGAATTATTTTCATCTATTCTCCAGAAAATCTGCCAAAAAATGCTTGGGAAGTTGAGTGGAAACTAACAGTTGCAAAATTAACAAGAGGCCCCAAGTGGCCTTAATCGCTCACCTGCCAAAGTGGTGCAAAGAAGTATTTGGGGTCACATTCAGTTAGAAATGGTTCATCAACATTACAAAGGAATGAAGTCATGAAAGGCAAATTTTATGGAAAAACACTAAGGAATGGATTTGAACAAACCTGAACCCAACAAGCACCCCCCTGCCCCCCCCCCCCCCCCCCCCCCCCCCACCACCACCCATAGAAAGCTTATTAAGCCGGGGACTCAAATTGAACAAACTGGAATCTCACCCCCTTATGGATGCTGCATACCAAATATCAAAAGCTTCTGATTGGTGGAATGGAAGAAGATTTTTAAAGAATATTCCTCATATTGCACTAATCTGAACATATGGACCCAGGGATTTGATTTCAACAAATATGTGAATGAGTCTTCCAAAGATGTTATATGTGAAATATAAAAGCCTTTGGAGCAGTGGTATGGGAGAAGAAGATTCTTTAATGTTTTTCCCATTAATCACAGTGTTAAAATATGATGACTCAGCATTTTTTCAAAGTCCTGGTAAAGTACCCTATGAAAACAAGAGCAACGCTTACGCGTGTGCTGGTACCCCAAAGGTAGCAAAGTTGGACTTGCATGTAAATAAATAACTTCTGAATGTTTGAAGAGAATTGGTCCATCCAAATAACTTTGAATGGAATTAAAAAAAAACACTATGATTCTTGTGTCATCCATATTTATAGGAATATATCGATATGCAGTAGGTTAAAATGACATGCAAACCTGCCCTGCAAACACTGGGCAGTACATAAATATTGGACCAGAAAAAATTGGGATAGTGGACTAAAAAAAAATTGGGCAGCACTTCAGAAAGCTGAAAATGGCATCCATATTTATATGGTTATATCGATATGTAGTAGGTTAAAATGACATCACCAAGCACTGGGCAGCACAGAAATACTGGACTACAAAAAATTGGGCAGTACTTCTCCCATAGGCACTAGCCAGTAAGAATATAGCAGAAATTGGCATCCATATTTATATGGTTATATTGATATGTAGTTTAAAATGACATGCAACCTCCCCTGCAAGCACTGGGCAGTACAGAAATAATGGACTAAAAACAAATCAGGCAGCACGTCCCCTATAGGCACTGGACAGTAAGAATAAAGCTGAAATAGGAAAATTTGTGATTTTTTAATTCAAAAAGATGCATAACTCTTGCAAGAATGGTCCGAGTGAACCTCCAAATCAAACTTGACCTGTATTTTGACATTAGTTATAAGCAAATAAAATTAGAAATCAATTGGTGCGGTGATACAATTTTAAATGGCCTGGAACTAAAATCACTATAATTCTTGTGTCATCCATATTTATATGGATATATTGATATGTAGAGGTTAAAATGTCTGCAAGCGCTGGGTTGCAGAAAAATAATGAACTAGAAATAAAATTGGGCAGCACTTTGCCCCATAGGCTATGGTACAATTTACCTTACTCAGAAACAGAGGCCAAAAAAAACAGGGGCAATAACTCTACCAAACATGAATGGAAGAAACGCTAGGTACATGGGCATCCGTTCCCCCAAGCTGCCCTATCACCATACCAAAGAACATTAAAATCCGACAACTGATGCTTGAGGTATAAAACAAAATGTTCGTATGGACGGACAGACGGACGGAGACCTCGACTATATACCCCCTCAAAAAATTTTCGAGGGCATAAAAAACGATGGCAATTTTTTTTTTGACCATTCATTTCTGCTGTTCCTAAGGAAGCTTCACACAAAATAAAAATTCTCAGTGCCGTGTAGTTTTGGAGATATGGGCGTTTTAAATTTTTTCTATTTTTAGCTCCTGCAGTTCAAATGGGGTGACGGGAAAAATGTTTTTGGCATAAATTAGGTACTTATGACCCAATAAGCCCTCATATCAAATTGGTTCAAATTGGTCTCTCAGTTTGGAAAGTATAAATTTTATAGTAAACTTCCTTTCTTATTATACCTACCTAAATTGTTTACTACAGGCTTGTACTACAGTGGAAGAACCTAACTCGGATAAAATACTCTCTATTTCAATCTTTCCCAAGATTTGGGAAAGAAAAGTGGTGTAAAAACACCACGAAAAAATAAGCCAAAACTGGGTCGAGCGCCATCGGCGCACACCCAGTATGGGATGCTCTTCCATAGTACAAATCCACGACTACCGTAAAACAGTGCGCAATGCGTCAATTCGTCATTCTTTTGATTCCGAACAACACAGGAGTTATGTGATCAGTGGGGAGGAAGGATTCTTACCCGAATAAGAAGACGGGAGGGCCTCCATGTAAACAATTTCGGTAGGTATAATAAGAAAGGAAATTTACTATAAAATTTTTACTTCTTATCAACCTACCTCAATTGTTTACTACAGGCTGAATAGACAAAAGGATGGAGGGAATCACATAACCAACCCACACATAACTCAATAGCACTGGGACCGTGGACAGAGGAAGAGATCCCTAGGCCTATCAAACCATAGCATCACAAACAATAGAAAAGACAGTGAAAGATGAGGCGTACGGTGAAGTGCGATGCACAGACAGAAAGGGCAGTAACAGCACAAAGCTGGAACTGCCCCTGAAAAATGCTGAAAGGCTGGGATAGACAACAGCCTCAGCCAAAGAAAGAGGGCCCCAAGGTTCTCTGTCAGCTCCTGCAACTGTCGCAGATAAAAGGAGAATGTAGCATTTCTCCAGAAGGCTGCCAGTATAACATCCGTCATCCGACAACATGACAGAGTTATTAAAAGAGGAAGACAATGCACGCACATCGTGGCAGAAAAAACAATTGGTAATACAATCACCAGTAGCTAGACGAGCGGAAGCTGCACGAATAGCAAGACAAATCCATCAAGAAATGGATGCCGGAGAGATCTGGCATCTGAGAAAACACATATTCATCCAGGATAAAGGTGTGAACACCCTCCACCCCCAAGCAGAGCAGCGCCCAAGAAAGTGAAAATCTTGGAGTAAACTGCAAAGTCCTAGGCCTTTTCAAGGAAAAGAGCTGAACAAGCTTGGAGAGGCAAGGATGAGTGTCGAAACAATGCTGTATTACATATGAAAAAAATGTCTCCAAAGCATGGACATGTACCCATTGCTGGAGACCCCCAGAAACAAACATATACCAGAAACTCCGCAAGCAGTGTGATCGAATGAGTGACAGAAGCAACAGAGTGATCGCACACCATCGACAGAAGAACCTTCCACTTAGCCACAGAGGCTAAACCAGTGGAGTGAGTGCCTCCTTGAAGAAGAAAAGCAACTCCACTGCGTGTCTCGAAAAACCACTACGGAAGAGACAGGACCCGATAAAAGACATGTGCAAAGGCACAATGAAGTCGGGTCAACGTGAAACCTCCTCGAGCGACTTTGGCAAAGAAAGTCGCGAGGTAGAGGGAGACATGCCGGAACCGCCTCTAACAGAGAGCGGAGCAGATTGATCCACACCCACCAAGGCGACGGGTGTGATCGAAAGGATTCGAAGACTGCAGGTTCAAATCTGGGCGAGAACCTGAGGCGGAATCAGAACCGGCAGGAAGGCGTAGCCGACAAGACCATCCCAAAGGAGGGCCAGAGCGTCCATGGCGAAAGCCAGAGCATCTGGACACGGGGACATGAAAGTGTCCACCGGATGGTTCCAATGAGTCGCAAGAGATCGATGGAACCCGTCATGTGGAGCATCCACCTGGTGGAAATGACCCTTCCCCGATGGGACAAGGAGTCGGCTAGGACGTTCAGACGACTGGGAATGTGATGAACAGCCAGCCCGGCGTGGACATCCTGAGCGAGCAGTAGAAGATCCCGAGCCAATTCGTACATTGGAACAGAGTGCGTGCCGCCCTGGTTCCGAATGTAAGCAACTACCATCGAATGGTCGGACAACAGAAGGACCTGGCAATTCGACAGGTGAGGGATCCACTGCCTGAAACTCAGAAAAAGAGCAAGAAGCTCCTTCTCGTTGATGTGTAGAGCTGCATGATCCTGGTCCCACATCCCGTGAATGGAAAGACCTAGAGGATCCAATGTCGCACCCCATCCGAGATCGCTGGCATCTGCCGTCAGAACGCTATTGGACGTGGGTAAGTCCAACGGAACACCCTGCGAAAGCCACTGGACATCCGCCCAGAGGAGAAGGTGAGGATAAAGATATTCAGGAAACTGAAGCACCAGATCCAGGAAATCTACATTCGGCCTCCAACGACTGAACAGAAAGTGTTGGAGAGGTCTGAAACGCAGCCGACCTAGAGGAATAAGATCCATCACCGAACAGCAGAGACCGATTATCCGGAGAATACGCCGAGCCGTCGTGGATGTGGACTGGGACAGAGTCAGAGCAAAAGCTGAGAGAATCACAGCCTTGGCCTGGAGAACCGCCACCAAATTGAATTGTGTGCGGAAAGCCATCCCCAGATGATAAAACGACTGAGAAGGGACCAGGTCCGACTTCTCCTCGTTGACTCTGAAACCTAGCGACGTGAGCAAGCTCAACAGAGTGGCGACATCAGACTCCAGTAAGGCAGCATTGGAATGCCCCTGGAGGATATCGTCCAGATATGCCGAAGTAGTCACCCTGGACTGTGTGCGATGGAAAGCTATCACATGCGACATCAGTCTGGTGAAGGCCCAAGGAGCCAGGTTGAGGCCTTGAAACTAGCCCCACAAAAACGAACCTGAGATACTTCCGTAACGTCCAATGAATCGGAACGTGAAAGAAGCGTCTCACAGGTCGAAGCTGGAAGCGAAATCTCCCTGGTGAATTGAACGGAGGACCGACCTGAAAGTCTCCATGCTGAACTTGGGAGCAATGATAGACTGGTTCAGGAAACTCAGATCGATAACCGGTCAGAGTCGGCCGTCCTTCTTCGACACCAAGAACAGGCGGGAATAGAAACCCACTGACCTAATGTTCTTGATGACCTCAATCGCCCCCTTTGTCAGGAGATTGTCTATCTCCGTGGACAATAGTTCCCGACGTAAAATGTCTGAAGAAACTGTGGTTGGAAGAGGCACCCTGGACAGAGTGGGGCGCCTTCGGAAGGATATTCGCAGCCCGGACCGAACAACATCGAACACCCAAGGATCGGATGTGATGGTGGCCCAACGGTCTGCGAACTCTGCTATCCTTCCTCCAACCTGGGACGAGTTGAGATGAGGACCTTCATTTCGAACACCTCCTCTACTGAATGAAGAATCCTGGGACTTCCCTGAAGACTGCCGACGCTTACCCTTACCCCTTGAGTAAGAAGTAGAAACGGTGGCAGAAGGATCAGACCCTTTGCTTTGCAGAGGAAGCAGAGGGTACTAGTTAGGTTTGGAACGGCCCCTGCCTACCCTAGACGGCTGATCTTTGGAATGACATAGGACGTTATCCCGGACCGTCAACACAGAACCATGGAAAAGTTGCGGACCTGCCAAAGAAGCAGATCGAACAGTAGCGCACTGCTCCTCAGGAAGGGATCGGCCTGTGTCCAGTACAGAGTCCCTTCGAACTAATTCCAGATTAGCCATGTTACAGGAATGCGTGTGAGTAAGATGCATGAGCGCCTTGGACAGCACATGCAAAGGAGCCTGTACCTCGTCAAACTTATCTGGAGGCAGATAAGCAGCTAAAGCTGAGACGACGTGATCGGAGAGAGAAAGCATACCAAGCATCTCTCTCGATAAGCCCAATGTGGACTCCAGAGTCGTCATCGGAATGATGGCAGACTTGGACTTGGAAAGCCCGAGGGAATTGGAGTCCTGATCCAAAACCGACAAAGT
This sequence comes from Pictodentalium vernedei, assembly GCA_031216915.1. Lineage (NCBI taxonomy): Eukaryota > Metazoa > Mollusca > Scaphopoda > Dentaliida > Dentaliidae > Pictodentalium > Pictodentalium vernedei. The sequence goes on from CM062293.1 coordinate 222,112,091, forward strand.
TTGGTAGACCGATGGATTGGCGGAATCGTAGGAACGATAACGCGCCGGAGGCAAAAAGGTGTCAACCCTGGTGAAGAATGGAGCCTTCATAGCCTTGGAACTTAGCTTAGAGTCCAAGGCTGAAAATGCTTCACCCAACTGTACCAACTGGCACAGTCAAAAACGCCCAGAAGCAGGTTGTTCCATAGGCTGTTGGCGCGCGACCGATGATCGCGGCCTGGCTGACACTGTCGACTGGTTAGATGGTTTGAGATCCGGAAGGAACCCAAACACGAAATCAAGAGCTTCCCCCAAGTCCGAAGACTGCTGACTCTTCCCCCGAGTCGGAAGACACAGCCCATCATGGGCAAACCAGCTTATGCCTCCCATGGTGTCGGAACAGCAGGGGGATCAGAAAGCGTTCTGTTTCCAATCCCGGGAGGCGGTGCCATAGGGGGCGCCTGGAAACCACTCGCTGCCTCGCTGGAAGCAACAGGAAGGCTCTTTGACAGAACCTGAGTGAGTAAGGAGAGGGCCTCCCTAAGCTCACTGCCCGTAGTGGCCGGTTCGACAGGGGAACGAACCGGCAAAGTGGCTTCACCTCTGACCCTCTTAACCAGCGAAGGGTCAGGATCCTCCAAAACACCCGACGTGGGACGACGGGCGGCAGCCGAAACGTCTAAAGGCAGATGTGTATAGGGGTGTGACACACCCCGAGGATCAACATAGTGGGAACTCATGGGAGTCACCGCGGACCTCTGCAGGGCAGAAGATCCAGGCTGCACAAAAGACGTTGGTCCCCTAAAACTGGTCGTGTGGCCAGATTGAGTGGACGGAAACGCCACAGAGTTCATAGTGTCCCACGTCCGAATCCAATGACAACTGTGGTGCTCGTTGGCGCAGAGACCACAGTAGAGGGTCCGGCCGGCAGCCACTTCCAACTTCGCCGAGTTGAAGTCAGGGAAGGCTGAGGTCGATACCACCACGTCTACACAACCAGACACCACAGCAGACCACTGCAGGTATAAAACTATTGTGCTCAACGGCTGAAAGGACACAGTAGGGGGTTCTGTCGGCAGCCTCATCCGACTTCGCTGAGTGGAAGTCGTGGAAGGCTGAGGCCGATACCCCACAACCACACTACAGACATCCCTGCAGACCCTTGCAGGGATAAGCTGGGTCCGGCTAAAAACGGTGCCCAATGACGTTGTAGACGGAACAGCAGTAGCAGCAGATACGACGGGAGCTGTTGGAACTGGCAAAAAAGCGGAGAGAGCCACCAAGCTCGGCCTCCAAAGGAGGAGTCACAACCCTAGTGACAGCCTCAGATGTCGACTGGAGAGGGCGCATAGTCCCGGAACCAGGCATCTCTTCACCAGAAATCCAACAGCTCCCGCAGTATCCACCACGGTAAAAAACTGCACATTCCCCACGGAAGGGGAATAACTCTCACCAAACATGGTCGAGTCGGGAAGCCCCGAAACGACAGCGTTCCCCACCCCCAGCTGGTGCGGGAGGAGCTGCACATCCCCCACGGAGGGGAGAAATTTTCACCAGAAGTGGTCGAATCAGGCGACCCTGAACTAGCGTTCCCCCCCCCCCCCCCCCCCCCCCCCCCCCCCGCCCCCATGGGAGTGGGAGGAGCTGCACATTCCCCACGGAGGGGTCAAACTCACACCAGACGTGGTCGAGTCGGGGGCTCCGAAACCACAGTGTCACCCACCCCCCCTGCACATCCCCCAAGGAGGGGGTAAACTCACACCAGACGTGGTCGAGTCGGGAGGCTCCCGAAACGACGGCGTTCCACACCACCTGCGGGTGCGGAAGAAACGGCCACGAGAACGCACCAAGGCGAGAGCAAAAGGAATTGCCCTAAAGGAACCGAACTGGAAATAACAGCGATGAGAGCAGTAGAAGAGAAAGGTGAACTCAACAGAAACAGAAAGTAGAAGAACACCCTCAACTATGAGAGAAGGTGGCAGAAAAAAAACCGGTGAGTACATGACAGAACCCAGACGGTCGACAGGGACCGAAAAAACCGAAATTCAGCCCTCAACAGAGTGAAGAAATCCTGTCCAGACAGTCCCAGATTGACACCTAACTCCAAAAACAATTAATTCATCAACTGAAAAATTCATTGTCGAATCGCCTGATGTCGAAAACAAAACATTCGCGAAAACGGAATAGTAAATAATATACAATGAGAATGTAGTTGAAAATATAAACGAGAATATATGAAACACAGTCCTGTTATTATACGATCTTCAGATCCATACTTCCAGTCACAGGAAAACCATTATCGACGAGTTAAAATATCGCTGTTACTGAGCAAAGATGGCATACATCCACCACGTGTGCAAAAGAATGGCGAATTGACACATTGCGCACTGTTTTACGGTAGTCGTGGATTTGTACTATGGAAGAGCGTCCCATACTGGATGTGCGCCGATGGCGCTCAACCCAGTTTTGGCTTATTTTTTCATGGTGTTTTTACACCACTTTTCTTTCCCAAATCTTGGGAAAGATTAAAATAGAGAGTATTTTATCCAAGTTAGGTTCTTCCACTGTAGTGCAAGCCTGTAGTAAACAGTTGAGGTAGGTTGATAAGAAACAGAAATTTTGGAATAATTCGGGCTCCCACAAGAAGCCCAAATATGAACCCAGGGACTTGACTTTAACAAACTTATATCTCACCTCCCTAAGGATACTGTATACCAAATATCAAAAGATTCTGACTGGTGGATGTGAAGAAGATTTTTGAAGAATATTCCTCATATTGAACTAAGTTATAATTCTGGCTCCCACAGGGAGCCCAAATATGAACCCAGGGACTTGGATTGAACAATCTTGAATCTCACTGCCCTAAGGATGATGCACACCAAATATAAAAAAATTCTGACTGCTGAATCCGAAGAAGAAGATTTTTAAAGAAAATTCCTCATATTGAACTAAGTTATAATTCGGGCTCCCACAGTGAGCCCAAATATGAACCCAGGGACTTGGCTTGAACAAACTTGAATCTCCCCCCCCCCCCCCCCCCCCCCCCCCCAAGGATGCTGCATACCAAATATCAAAAGATACTGATTGGTGGATCTGAAGAAGATGATATTTAAAGAATATTCCTCATATTGCACTAATTTGAACATTTGGGCTCTCATAGAGAGTCCAAATATAGACCCAGGGAATTGATTTCAACAAATATGTGAATCAATCTTCCAATGATGTTATATGTGAAATATGAAAGCCTTTGGACCAGTGGTTTGGGAGAAGAAGTTCTTTAATGTTTTCTCCATTACCCACAGTGTTAAAAAATGCTGACGCAGCACTTTTTCAAAGTTCCGAAAAAGTACCCTATGATAAAACCGATAGCATTTTTTTTTTACCATTCCATTCTGTTGGTCCTAAGGAAGCTTCACACCAAATAAAAATTCTCAGTGCAGTGCACTTTTGGAGATATGGGCATTTTAAATGTTTTCTATTTTTAGCTCCTGCGGTTCCCATGGGGCAACGGGAAAATGTATTTTGTCATAAATTAGCTAATAATGTCCCAATAGAACCTCATATCAAATTTGGTTCAAATCAGCCTCTCGGTTTGGAAAATAGAAATTTTGGGCGGGGCAAAAATTCTTACCCCTCCCATAACGATGGCAAATATAGCCTCTAGAACTTCTCCTGAACAAATCTGAGCCTACACCTCAAAAAGAAGCTGCACACCTAATATCAAGTCTCTGCTACTGCTGGTTCATGAGAAGAAGATTTTTTAAGATTTAAGCTCACCTTTTAGGCGTAGCCCTACCAGGGGGCGGGTCAACTTGATTTGAACAAACTTGAATTGACATATGATAGGGAACATGCACAGCAAATTTTGTTGAATTTGGTCCAGCAGTTTGTGAGAAGTCGATAATGTAAAATTAACGACGGACGGACGAAGGACGGATGGAAAGTGATCAGTAAAGCTCCCCTTGAGCTTCGCTCAGGTGAGCTAAAAATGTCTTAACCCTAAAACTAATTGTTTGACCAGGCTGGACTAGAAAAATAATGTTGCATGCACAAAATATTTCATACTCTTACTTCTCACCAAGCTTTGTTAAAATCTGCATAAAATAGAGAAACAGAATTGCAAACAGAGTTTTCTATCAAAAAGCAATAAAGGATAATCATTCTAAAAAAACAGACAAACACTATTTGCATATATCCTCCCCATTTTATCAGTAGGAAATAAAAATGGAGCAGTTTACAACCACTGACAATTTCATTAATTGATCATAAGTATTAAATGCATATTATAACATAAACACAACAATTTTTTTAAAAAACTTCAGAATAAATAATTTTGGGCAATCTTACCAAACATCCAAACATCACTAGCTGTTGTGAATCTTCTAAAGTTGATAGACTCTGGTGCCATCCACTTTATTGGAAGTTTCCCTTTGGAAGCTGAAATACAGACAAATTCAATGATCATTAAACATGTACAGTCATATACTGACTGTTCCAGAACGAAGTCACTGGAAGAAATTACTTCCAGGCAGATCTCAAATGAAAATGCAACATTTCCGATTTAAGATATAAAGATTAACTTTTTAACATATGCTGAAGATGACAGTGCAAAGATTTTTTCTGAGTATCAAAAAATATATTTTTCCACCCAAACCAGAGCTAATAATCACTGGATGGAATAATCATGATGAGCCCCCTTCAACCTCCCCCCACCCCACCCCCTTTCCATCACCCTGCCTGAAACATTGGCAGAGATAAATGTTCAGATAATAGAAACAACATAGACCGTGCAACCACTGTTACTAAAATTTCATTTAATCCGGCCATCAGTAAGAAACAAATCTGAAATGATTACCTTTATAATAGCTTTGTTCTTCAACCCATCTGGAGAGTCCAAAGTCACCTAACTTCACGATATCATGAGAAGATACTAACACATTCCTGGCAGCAATATCCCTGAATAAAAAGAAAAGGTGGACTGCTACAACAGATTGTATCTCAGCTTTTAAACTTGAATTCAGCTTTAACCCTTAAGTCCTCAGATTAATTTTACATTAATAATTACCATATACACATATACATAGCTGCAGATCACTTCGTGTTTCTTCATTATTGTTGGCTGTCTGTACAGGCAACCAACAACGATGTGAAAACACCGTCAAGATAAATGCTTCTTACCAGTCAAGTTCTCAAGGAAGAATATACTTGGGACAACTTTATGACAGCAATATAAAAGGTGCTGTTTGTGGCTGTATGGGGGATTGAAGGGTTAACCACTTACCTGCTAAGTTTATTTTTTTTAAATTTCTCATAAAATCAAGTCTGTACTGCAGCCATGACTAGATTTTATGAGAAATTCAAGAGTCTTGTGTCAAGTAATCATTGAAAAGAGGACTAGTGCACTCTTTGTTTGTTTGTTGGTGGTTAACGTCACATATTTATGCACCATGGCTAATCGTGACACAACATGGAGATGAAGTCAAGTTTAGTCAATCGTTGATCAACATGTTGCCCATTTTAGAGGACTTTCACCCCAAGCATTGGTGACTGGGTCCTATTTTACTAGTAAAGCGGAACTGGTTTACCACAGTAAACAAGTGCTGCTTACTTCCCGGGGTTCCCACGGGGAAGTGCACTCATTGAAGGGTAGAAAGAGAAATATATTTTGTAATTGGACCAAACATTTTCCGGGCATTTTTGTGGAGGAAAAGAGAATTCTATTCCAAATCCACAGAGAAGTACAGGAAATAGTTTGAACTGTCTCAGATATTTAAAACAATTGCTCCACAGAAAATCAATGAAGTCATCCAACATCTGGGTTTTTTCTCATGCCAAGGTATTCATCATATTTATCTGGCAGGAGTTTCTTTCTGGCAGTATTCTTGAATGTTTTGAAAAGGCTAACTTTAATTAATTTACAAGTACTACATATATGGGATAGACTCGAAGAAAATAATTTGAGAGCTTCACAGAATCATCAGAATTATCATGAAGTCTCCTAGACAAGACTGAAACCACCCTGGCAGTGGTTTCTATGCTGCTGTCTTTTTGAGCAGCCAAACCTTGACTAGAAACCACCGCCAAGCCTTTTGATATGCAGGCGCTTTGGTTCAGTTTGTCAATAATTGCCCAGGCTCTCAAGAGTTAATGGCCTTATCCTCAAAATTTTATCTTTTATAGAAGATTTACAAAACTTTTGAGTTTTATGAATAGAAGTAACATGGCTATCTAACCTCCCACTTTTCAGTAGAGGGATAGGATATAATATTAAGGATAAAATAATATTTCCTTGTGGTTATGTTTCACCATTCGAACTGGTACTCCTGATTTATATGCTTTTACAATGTTTGGTAACACAATCACATGAGTTTGATAGTGCTGGCTGGTATCATTTGAAATAAAAAAAATTGTACAATTATTAGTATAAAATTACAGACCACCGTTTCAATACAGTTTGCAGTAATCAATCCAGATTTTCTGTTAAAATATGGGTACATCTGTAAGAAAACAATGGCTCAGTGTATCAAACTTTTCTGGGGGTCTGATGTGGGAAACCAACTATTGTGAACACAATGAGTCAGATAGGAGGGTGTTGTTGTTCATTTGAAAACTCATACATGTACTTCATAATTGACTGGTTGAGTGTTGAATTAAATTTCAACATCAGATTTTGTTCACATGTCTGCCATTTTACAATTTATTGGGAAGTACCTATGGGCACTCTCAATATGACAAACTGATACATACAAAGTAATTTTGTTTCTGAAAGAAGATGAAACACATCTTTAGAATATAGAACTTTTTAGTTGCAGTATACTGGAACCCCATTGAGTAGCCACTTTGCTAACAAGAGGCCTGCATCGCAAAAGGCTGCCAATGTTCACGACCGTAAAAAAAGTCAAAAGAGTAAAAAAGGTCTAAAAATCTGGAAAAAATGTGTGGAAGAAACTCATGCTACACAGGTATCGTTCCCCCATGATGCTCAATCAAAACACCAAATATCATTCAAATCGGAGTAGCAGTGGCTGAGATACAAGGGAAAATGTTGGTACGGATGGACTGACAAATGGATGGACAGAGGTCTCCACTAGATAACCCTTTGATTTTTTCAAGTTGGGGGCATAATAAAAATTATTCAATTAACAAAAATATTCAATAAAGATGGATTTGGCCACTTTGCTGTATTCTGGAGATAACTTGAGCATTTAATCTATTATATCTTGTTTGATAGAGCTCATGGACCTCTGTCAAACAAGATACAATAGATGAAATGCCCGAATTGGATGTACTGTGGCAAAATAGATAAAAAAATGATTGGAATTTAATAATCATCAGGGTAATTTCTTGACAGATGATAAGATTTTTTATTCAATTAACAGGTGTTTATTCTATAAGCTATATTCAATTAAAAGGTCTAAAATGTACTGAAGGTATAGTAAATTGTTTTGTGTTTGGAAATTATATTCAATTAACAGGGTTATTAAATAAGGAAATAGCTAATTCAGAGGGCATGACTGTATCATCACTTGTGATTGGAACCAAATACAGGCTTCCAGGACTCAACCAGTTTAGACTTATTCAAAATTTGTTCATTTTCCATTTATTTTAGAAATATGTCATACCCATAACCAGAATGACACCGACATTAGTTTTTGTGCGTTGCCATTTTGGAAAAGCTTTGTAATAACAATGTAGCAGAAATTCCAAACATGCTGCAAGTTTATTGCACAATCCCAATATGGAATACTAGTTTTTATTAACCCTCTGCACATTGATGTAAAAAAAAAAAAAAAAATTTCTGGCTGGACAGTTTTACTATAATGCAACTAGGGGTGCTGTGAATAATCGAGTGATTGGTCAGTGGGCATGACTGTATCATCACTTGTGATTGGAACCAAATACAGGCTTCCAGGACTCAACCAGTTTAGACTTATTCAAAATTTGTTCATTTTCCATTTATTTTAGAAATATGTCATACCCATAACCAGAATGACACCGACATTAGTTTTTGTGCGTTGCCATTTTGGAAAAGCTTTGTAATAACAATGTAGCAGAAATTCCAAACATGCTGCAAGTTTATTGCACAATCCCAATATGGAATACTAGTTTTTATTAACCCTCTGCACATTGATGTAAAAAAAAAAAAAAAAAAATTTCTGGCTGGACAGTTTTACTATAATGCAACTAGGGGTGCTGTGAATAATCGAGTGATTGGTTAACCATTGGTCATATGCATAATCGATAACCATTTGGTTGTCGACTAATCAGTATTTTCAGGTTTCATGTGGATCAATGCAGCATTGTGATTTTTGTTCCACTATTTGCAATCAAGAACCGTGTTTTTCATTTCATGTGTTGAAATAAGTTCAAATAACAACAGTGGGTTATGTATTTATTAACAAATAATCAAATATACACAGCAACAACAAAGGGTCAACACGCTTTGAAGTTGGAATTTTTTATGGTACATCATAGCACTTCTGAATACTTAATTGTCATTAGCACAAACCGGCAGCCATGTGTTTCATAGTGCCTGATGTTGTTCAACGTTCCACAATTCCCAAGCCATACCACTGAAGTAAAATAATTCTCATTACCTAGTTTATCACTCGGGAAAATTGACAGAGGTTGTTTCAAGCTTATTTCCAGTGAAGTGATGCAGGTAAACTCAAGTAGTGTCAAAAGCTGATGAAAATAATAACAGCATTGTGTTATGAAATGCTTGAGTTTTCATCAACCAACAGTACACATATTAATATTCATAAGCATTCTTGGATGGAGTTGTGGAAGAATGTGTTTAGATAATTAATATTCATGATGAAAGGTCATGAAGCACTGTTTATTTTGGATGTTATACAAACAATAAAACTCAATTAACTCTGCAATTGTTATTTTAGTGATTTATTGATTCTAAATATGTAAGTCTCAACTTTTGATTTGAAAAAAATAAGAAAATAAATTATCGACTTATTTGAACACCAATAAGCATAACAGAACCACAATCCTCATTTCCTCTGCAACTTCATTCTCTGTAATTCTTCCTGGTAAAAACTAAAAAGTTGTAAACTCCTTCTCTTCTTACTGATAAGTGGCACCAACTTTCTGGACTTAATGTCGGGGACATAAAGGCACATCTTATACACAGGCCGGTAGCAATCATGAACGATTCTGGACAGTACCACTGTACCAAACTTGGGGTCTATAACTGTGCAGTTTTAAAGAAATACTTAGGCCAACAAAAAAAGTATGATTAATTGATAAATGTTGATTATTACCATATGATTATCGATTATTGAAATGAATAATTGTGGCACCTATAAATGCAACCAGAAATTGAAACACTTTGATTGTGTTTAACAAGGCTCAATGTACTGTGTCAAACAAGACTGAATTTGTTAAATTTCTAGTTGGAAGATGGGAAAACGTTTTGCTTGAAATTTCGAAATTTTGACATCAGTTTTCAGAGGGTTGACCCAACAAAAACCATGTTTGTTACTGCCCACCTTCAACTTTTCATAATGATGGAAAGTACAAATTCTTTTTAAAAATCCAACAACATCACATAGAATTATAAGTATATTGTAATACCACCTAACATTGGTTTGATACAGGAAACCAGATCATATTAACACTTCACTGAACTTAACAAGGGGTCTGACGCGCTCAAATTGAACAGAACCTGATATAAACTGAAGCCATAAATGAATATACATTAAGCAATCATTCCCCATAGAATCCATTGTCAATCCTTGAGCCCCTCAATAGTGACTAAAATAGTCCAGGCATCATGCCTTTCCTTCAGTTAATCATAATATACAAAGTGGAGCTCCCCTATGGAGCCCCTTGATATACAACCTATGTGGATTAATCTTAGTTATACACCTCTACAGGGCACTTCATAACATGGCTCTCAATAAAATTAACTTGGAATTATGTTTCTATTTTTTAGCACACAATGAGTCCCACAATAGCTAGGGTTAATTTTTTTTCATTTAAATCAAATATCTGTTTCCCACTTATGCCTGCATATCAAATTTTGTTAAAATTGGACTAAGAGTTTCAAGTAGTGAACTGGAGATGTTGTATACCAAATATGAAAGGATTCTTACTGGTGGATCTGAAGAAGAAATTTTCTGTATATTGCACTAAGTTAAAATTTGGGCTATCATAGGGAGCCCAAATATGAATCCAGGGACCCAATTTGAACAAACTTGAACCTGACACCCCTAGAGATGTTGTATACCAAATATGAAAGCATTCTGACTGGGGGATCTGAAGAAGATTTTTTAAAGATTATCCCCAGGATTGCACTAAGTTAAAATTCGAGAGCCCAAATCTTAACCCGCACAATTGAGTTGAAGAAACTTGAATCTGAACCTTGGGTTTTAACTTATATATGGGGAGTAATCTTAAGTTATATATGGGTACCCCCTCCCACCCCCCACCCCCACCCCCATGGATGCTGTATACCAAATATCAAAAGATTCTGATCATTGGTTCTGAAGAAATTTGTTTAATTTTTGCAAATATGGTGACTCAGCATTTTTTTGACGCCCTCTACAGAACACCCTGTTATAAATGATGGTAATTTTTTTTACCATTCAGTTCTATGGGTCCTAAGGATGCTCCATACCAAATAACAGTTCTCTGTTCCATGGGGTTTAGGAAATATTAGAGTTTGAAAATATTTCTATTTTTAGCTCCTGGGGTTCCCACGAGGACACAGGAACATTTTTTTTGTATGAATCAAGTACTTATGACCCAATAACATCACAAACCAAATTTGGTCAAAAAATCTTTCCCCTCCCATTACAATTGCAAATATTGCTTCACAAACTTCCTTTGAACAAATTTGAATTTACCACTCAAAAGGAAGCTTCATACCCATTATCAAGTCATTGTAGCCACTGGTTCATGAGAAGAAAAATTTTGGAGCATTTTCCCCCACCCTCTCCCTATGGGACTGGGCACGTTGAGTTGAACAAAAAATGTCCCCTCAGCACCCTCACTCACACAAACTTTCACTTGAATTGGCCCAGTGGTTTTGGAGGAGAAGCCCAAAACATGGTGCTGACGGATGACAGATGGAGAGCGATTAGATAAGCTCAGCTTGACTTCATCAAGGTGAGCTAAAAACCATATCCAGACAGGATGATTCACACAAACCGTCTTTCAAATTTTAATATTTTTAAATGTCTATCTCCAAAAAATAGCAAAAAATGTGACCTTTTAACCCTTTACCCAACATAATGGCCAAAACCGGGCAGCGCTATTCTAAAAAATCTCCAATTAATTTTCATTATTTTTTGTCTCAAAAACATAGGTTATGACCCCTCGTTGGAATGAGCTCGTCGAGCTCATTCCAATGAGGGGTCATAACCTATGTTTTTGAGATAAAAAATGAAAAAAATTAGTTATTCAAGAATCTTTTTGCAAGTGTCGTCTGCTTTTCGTGTTAGGTAAAGAGTTAATCAGGAAATTTTTTTTATCAAGTATCGTCTTCTCGACGTGTTAAGTAGAGGACAAAGTGGAATATAAGTTTGGCAGATGACATAGGCAGTGTTCACTGAAACATCATGCACTAGAACAACTAAAAATCCTTTGAATTTCTTCATACAATGACATAGGAGGAGCTAATGTTACCTGTGAACAAACTTTTTACTCTCCAGGTAGGACAATCCTGTGCTCAACTGGTATGCATACAAGATGAGTGTTACTAAATCAATTCTTGATTTATTATTCTGTAAATAGGCCCTCATCTGTTAAATGATAAACAAAACATTAAATAAGATAAGTCACTGAATGCCAAAAAAAAAAACAAGACACAAATACAATATGAACACCATTGGGACAGGTGATTCAAGGAAACTGATTAAGAATTACAACTAAAAACTAAGTCAGTCTAGGCAGAACAAGAGGTGGGGTATGCCCCAGTGTATACCCCTATGGTGCTATACTGCCAAACAATGGCAAGAGAAGAAATAAACGAAAGCCTATCTCATAAACAATCTTCATTTCAAATTTCATTGAGATCCGATAAACCAAACCAGAGAAACAAGGCAAAAAGACAAAAAAAAATTGCTATTTTATGAGACAAATAGCGGAATTATTGTCTTTGTTTTACAGCAAAAAACTAATTTAACTCCCCCCCCCCCCCCCCCCCCCCCCCCAGAGAAAATTGTGAAGGCCAGAAACAACAGTTACTGAAGTCTACATGTGGGAAGGTGATTTGCATGTATTTTCTTTGTTTCACTGCATGGACATGACTCAATTGAAAGACTTTCCCATCCACAATCTTCATTCCAAATTTCAATGAAATCTGAGACCCAAACCTGAGATATGAGGTGAACAGACAGAAAATTGGCTATTTTACGAGACAAACAGCAAAGTTTCAAAGATAAAAAGGGGGATAAGACTAGAAAGTGAAATTTAAATGAAAGAGTCAATGACTCTGTAGCTCAACTTGGATATGACAGGAATTAGTACTTGCTGTGACCAAGACAACTGAATAATGAATATGACAGGAATTAGTATTTGTTTTGGCCCAGTCAACAATAATAAAAGAATTACAAGGTGACTGTAATGGACTACAGATTAAGACCAATCATTGTAGATTATTATTTTTGTGTGGAAATTTTCAGTCCCAAACAAAATATTTTCAGACTAAAATTTTTTCTTCTTCTTCTTAAAATTGACCAAAATGCATCAAAACACAAAAAACTAATTTCCGGATTTTGGTCCAAATTTTCTAAGTCCCACCCGGACCCCAAATTTTCAGTGTAAAAAAAAATTATTTTTTTTTGTCTTAAAACTGACCAAAACGCATAAAAAACCAAAAAACTAATTTCCGGATTTTGGGCCAAAATTTTCTAAGTCCCACCCGGACCCCTAATTTGCATAATTTATTCACGAGAAAAACTCTGTATTATATGTAATGTATCCCATGGTACTAAACATTCATACAAAAATTTATTCAAATCAGATCTTTCATTTGGAAGTTCTGTGCAAAAATCTGATTGCACTTAATTTTGAACAAAATGGCTGCTAGCGGCCATCTTGAATTTTAGACTGGACCCAAAAACACTCCTTCTCGTCCCACAGTGATAACAAAGGTACCCAAGAAGTTTCGTGAAGATCGGTTCATAAATACGGCCTCTAGCCCGAGCCGTATTGGGATTTGCACTCACAGTGCTGAAAGTAACACTAAATAAATCAAAGTTAGCCTAATTTGCATAATTTACGCACAAGAAAAAAACCTGTAATATATGTAATGTATCCCATGGTACTAAACATTCATACAAAAAATTATTCAAATCAGAGCTTTCATATGGAAGTTCTGTACAAAAAACAGATTTCGGCATCGTCGGTACAAAATGGCTGCTGGCAGCCATCTGGAATTTGGGACTGCACCCAAAAACACTCGTTCTCGTCCCATGGTCATAACAAAGGTACCCAAGAAGTTTCGTAAAGATTGGTACATAAATACGGCCTCTAGCCCGAGCCATAGCAGCTTGGCACTTACAGCTCTGAAAGTAACACTAAATAAATCAAAGTTAGTCTAATTTGCATAATTTACACACGAGAAAAAAACCCGTATTATATGTGATGTATCCCATTGTACTATACATTTATACAAAACTTTATTCAAATCAGAACTTTCATACAGAAGTTCTGTACAAAAAACTGATTTTTGCATCATCGGTACAAAATGGCCACTGGCAGCCATCTTGAATTTCGGACCACACCCAAAAACACTCGTTCCCGTCCCAGGGTCATAACAAAGGTACCCAAGAAGTTTCATAAAGATTGGTTCATAAATACGGCCTCTAGCCCGAGCCATAGCAGCTTGGCACTTAGAGCTCTGAAAGTAACACTAAATAAATCAAAGTCAGTCTAATTTGCATAATTTACGCACGAGAAAAAAACCTGTATTATATGTGATGTATCCCATGGTACTAAACATTTATACATAACTTTATTCAAATCAGAACTTTCATACAGAAGTTCTGTACAAAAAACTGATTTTTGCATCATCGGTACAAAATGGCCGCTGGCAGCCATCTTGAATTTCGGACCACACCTAAAAACACTCGTTCCCGTCCCAGGGTCATAACAAAGGTACACAAGAAGTTTCGTAAAGATCGGTTCATAAATACGACCTCTAGCCCGAGCCATAGCCAATTGTTGACGTACGGACAGACGGACAGACGGCCAGACGGATGGACGGACAGACGGACGATGGACGACGGGCCATGACAATAGCTCAAATTTGACTTCGTCAAAGTTGAGCTAAAAATGTTATTAGAGTCTCGTTTGAAAGCCTTTCCCATAAACAATCTTCATTCCAAATTTCATTGAGATCTGATAACCCAAACCTGAGATACAAGGCAAACAAACAAAAATTGATTATTTTGTATATTCAAAGGGTCAAAACTCACAGAAAAACTATTCCAACAGCAAAACAGCTGTTTCCCCTGAAAGATCTCATAATAGTGAACATCTGTAAGAAATTTTATCAAATGTGAGCAGTAATGTTCAAGTTATAACTCGAATAGACATCAGAGTGTGGACGAACAGATGGATGGATGGACGGATGGACGGACGGACGGACGGACAGATGGATGGATGGATGGATGCTTCTACAAATCAGGTTTATGTGGCGAAAATATTTGAGAAATTTAAAATGCATGGACAACCACTAAAAACTCTTTTTTAAGTCTAATTTCTGGGTGGTAGCAAGCCCTAACCCTTTCAGCTTAATGACCATAACCCTCACCCCAACATAAAATCCCTGAACATACAATACCCACTTTTTGCCACTTTTTAGCAACATAAATCATTTTAGTCACATAAAAAACATTTTATACACATAACTCATTTTTTTAGACACATAAACGCCATTTTGTCAGTTCAACTTTATGTGGCTAGTCACATAAATCAGACCAGACACATAACAGTGCAGTGTACCAACAGCTAGGCACATAAAACTGATTTGTTTGCTCAGATTGACGCCGGGATGGACAGACTGACAGATGGATGGATGGACGAATGGACTGACAGATGGATGAAGAGACAGATGGATGGAGAAGATGGACAAACCAATGGACAGAGGCAATCCAGTATACCCCACTTTTAAAAAAAAGTACAGGTATAAAAATGTTAACAAAATTGAAAGTAAAATCCATACCCACACTAAGGTTAATAGAATTGATTATGGTCCCAAACAACATCTGTAAAAATTAACTCCCCTGAAATAGGGGGACTTGAAGATACAATGATAACCAAACTGTAAATTCTGACAACTGAAAATGAAAAGATTTACCCTAAACAAAATTCACAGCAAAATATATACTTTTTAAGGGTTAAACAGTGTTGAGATAATCTTAATCAATACATAACTGTAATATAAAAGCTTTGTAGACATGGGTTTCAAAGTAACTGAACTAAACAAATTCATATTAAATATACAAACGCTGAGCTAAACAGAAGTTCTTACAACCTGAAACTAGATGGTGTCACTTGTGTGCAAAGCACACTATAGTGTATCCCCGCATTTGCATCCTTGACTTTGTATGAATGCTTGATACAATGAAGAAATGTATTATATGACACACTAAAATCATATTGAGTGGCACAGGTGACACAGCTTCGTGCACACCTACAGACTCCACTGCAACATTTGGGCATGGTTTTAGCGTTTCGAATTACATACATGTACCCTGGGAGCCTTTCGCCGGAAACGGTCTAAGAAAACATGAAAGTGGCAACGGTGGCACCCCAAAAATCCGAAACCTTCGTGCACATCTACAGACCCTACTGCAACTTTTGAGCATAGTTTTAGCATTTCAAATTACATACTCTGGGAGCTTTTCGCCGGAAATGATCTAAGAAAACACGAAAGAAAAACGGTGGCACCGCCACGTGGCATCTGAAAAATCTGAAACCTTTGTATGCAACTACAGACCTTACTGCAACATTTGAGCATGTGTTAAGCATTTCGAATTACTTACCCTAGGAGCCTTTCGCTGGAAACTGTCTAAGAAAACACAAAAGTGGCAACGGTGACACAGCCACTTAGCACCCAAAAAATCCAAAACCTTCCTACGCATTTACAGACTCTACTGCAACATCTCAGCATGGTTTTAGCATTTCGAATTACATACTCTAGGAGACTTTCGCCGAAAACGGTCTAAGAAAACACGAAAGTGGCAATGGTTGCACAGCCACATGGCACCTGAACAATCCGAAATCTTTGTGCACATCTACAGACCCTACTGCAACATTTGAGCATGGTTTTATCATTTTGAAATACATACTGTAGGAGCCTTTCACCGGAAATGGTCTAAGAGAACATGAAAGAGGCAACGGTAGCACAGCCACGTGGCACCCCAAAAATCCAAAACCTTCGTGCGCATCTACAGACCCTACTGCAACATTTGAGCATGGTTTTAGGATTTCGAATTACATACCCTAGGAGCCTTTCACCGGAAACGGTCTAAGAAAATGTGAAAGTGGCAACAGCACAGCCACAAGGCAGCTTAAAAATCTGAAGCCTTCGTGCACATCTACAGACCCCACTGAAACATTTGAGCATGGTTTTAGCGTTTCGAATTACATACCCTAGGAGCCTTTCGCCAGAAACGGTCTAAGAAAACACAAAAGTGGCAATGGTGGCACAGCCACGTGGCACCTGAAAAATCCGAAACCTTCGTGCGCATCTACAGACCCCACTGCAACATTTGAGCATGGTTTTAGCGTTTCAAATTACATACCCTAGGAGCCTTTCGCCGGAAACGGTCTAAGAAAACACAAAAGTGGCTACGGTGGCACAGCCACGTGGCACCTGAAAAATCAGAAACCTTCGTGCACATCTACAGACCCTACTGTAACATTTGAGCATGGTTTTAGCATTTCGAATTACATACCCTTGCAGCCTTTCGCCGGAAACGGTCTAAGAAAACACGAAAGTGGCAATGGTGTCGCAGCCAGGTGGCAGCTGAAAAATCCAAAATCTCTGTGTGCATCTACAGACCCCACTGCAACATTTGAGCATGGTTTTAGCATTTTGAATTACATACCCCAGGAGCCTTTCGCCGGAAACGGTCTAAGAAAACACAAAAGCGGCAACAGTGGCACAGCCACGTGGCACCTGAAAAATCTGAAACCTTTGTGCGCATCTACAGACCCCACTGCAACATTTGAGCATGGTTTTAGCATTTCGAATTACATACCCTAGGAGCCTTTCGCCAGAAACGGTCTAAGAAAACACAAAAGTGGCAACGGTGGCACAGCCACGTGGCACCTGAAAAATCCGAAACCTTTCTGCGCATCTACAGACCCTACTGCAACATTTGAGCATGGTTTTAGCATTTCGAATCACATACCCTAGGAGCCTTTTGCCGCAAATGGGCTAAGAAAACACAAAAGTGGCAATGGTGGCACAGCCACGTGGCACCTGAAAAATCGGAAACCTTTGTGCACATCTACAGACCCTACTGCAACATTTGAGCATGGTTTTAGCGTTTCGAATTACATACCCTAGGAGCCTTTCGCCGGAAACGGTCTAAGAAAACACGAAAGTAGCAATGGTGGCGCAGCCAGGTGGCAGCTGAAAAATCCGAAACCTTCGTGCACATCTACAGACCCCACTGCAACATTTGAGCATGGTTTTAGCGTTTCGAATTACATACCCTAGGAGCCTATCGCCGGAAGCGGTCTAAGAAAACACAAAAGTGGCAACGGTGGCACAGCCACGTGGCACCTGAAAAATCTGAAACCTTCATGCGCATCTACAGACCCCACTGCAACATTTGAGTATGGTTTTAGCGTTTCGAATTACATACCCTAGGAGCCTTTCGCCGGAAACGGTCTAAGAAAACACAAAAGTGGCAATGGTGGCACAGCCACGTGGCACCTGAAAAATCTGAAACCTTCGTGCACATCTACAGACCCTACTGCAACATTTGAGCATGGTTTTAGCGTTTCAAATTACATACCCTAGAAGCCTTTTGCCGGAAACGGTCTAAGAAAACACGAAAGTGGCTACGGTGGCACAGCCACGTGGCACCCGAAAAATCCGAAACCTTCGTGCGCATCTATAGACCCTACTGCAACATCTGAGCATGGATTTAGCATTTCGAATTACATATATCCTACGAGCCTTTTGCCGGAAACGGTCTAAGAAAACACAAAAGTGGCTACGGTGGCACAGCCACGTGGCACCCGAAAAATCCGAAACCTTCCTACATATCTACAGATCATTTAGCAACACCCTAGTGTAATTTTAGAACTCCGAATTACATAGGTTGGGACTATTCAGCAAAAAAGTAAAAAAATAACGCATTTTTTAAGTGGCTCCACAGAAGCCACCTGGTGGCACAAAAATTTAAAAGTTGTATTTTTGGGTTGCACAGACCCTATCGAACAACTGTAGAAAGTTACAGCGTTTCGAATTACAAAACCGGACGTACGGACGTACGGCCGTACGGGGATAACAAGTCATTTTTGGCAGAAAAATGTTTAAAATGTTGACAAAAAACACACCATACCTAGACAAAGAAGGTTAATAGAAATGATCATGGCCAAAAGCAACACTCCCAAAAATTAACTGACCTGCAAAAAATGGAGTACAATAGAATCTGCAATGATGACCTAAACAAAAATTCTGACTATTTAAAATTATAAAGATTTACCCTGGAATATAAAAATTCTCAGTAAATATCACAGTAAAAGGGTTCAACAGTGTTAGGATAGTCCTAATCAATAGCTAACTGCAATATACAAGCTTTGCAGTTACAGGATTCAATGTAACTGAGCTAAACATACTCTTACAAAATATACAACAGCTGAGCTGAACAGAAATTCTTACAACTAGAAAGCAAGTGATTTCTGCTAGAAAAAATGTTAAAACTAGAGGTGTGACTGCCCAGATGGGCCTTATATCCCCTGCTGACATGGTTATTCCAAGATGAAAAGTTGCACAACTGGTAAAAAAAAAAGTCTGATCTGAACTATAATCGCGGATGCACAGGTTCCCATGGGGGTGAACATCCTTATCAAGTTTCAAAGGAATCAACCCATAAACATCTGAGAAAATTTCCGGACAAAATTCAGTCATTCTAAGAAGAAAGAGGGCATAACTCTGGCAAAAAAGTCCGATCGAAACTATAATTGCAGGTGCACAGATTCCCATGGTAGTGAACATCCATACGAAGTTTCAAGGAAATTGACCCATATTATTTATTTATTGGGGTTTAACGACACTTTCAATGCCAGGGTCACCTCGAGTCAGACAGTTTTATGGGTGGAGGAAGCCAGAGTACCTGGTGAGAACCACTGAGCAACAGCAAGCAACTGTCAGACTCCCCAACAAACTAACTCGACACAAGCAGGGTAAGCATTGGTTGAAGACAAGTGCACCATCAACGTGCAGTATGCCTCAGTACACGTCGGCGTGCCCCCACGTGGGCAATGGGGGTGAAGTGTCTTGCCCAAGGACACAACGTTGTTGTTGCAGGTGGGATTAGAATCGAAATCGACCCATACACATTTGAGAAAATCTCTGGACAAAATTCACACATTCTAAGATGAAAAGGGGCATAACTCTGGGAAAAAAAGTCTCATCAAAACTATAATCGCATGTGAACAGGTTCCCATGTTACTGAACAATCTTACCGAGTTTCAACAAAACTGACCAATAATCATCTAAGAAAAGCTCTGGACAAAATTCTAAGCAATTCAGGCATTCTAAGACAAAAAGGGTCATAACTCTGGCAAAGAAAAGTTTGATTAAAACTACAATCGCAGGTGCACAGAATCCAATGGTAGTAAACATCCACACCAAATTTCAAAGGAATCGACCCATAAACATCTGAGAACATCTCCGGACAAAATTCAGACATTATAAGCCAATAAACAGCTGCGCCATGAGCGCATGATATGCCCGTTATTAATTACAAGAGGGAAGCACACAATATGAGTATACATGTGTACTTGTCAGGTTTTTTTTATATTCTTGTACAGTAATCATAACCAACAACATACTGTGTTCAATAATTTGGAAATAAAATTATTTGAATTTCATGTATATATCTTATGTCTATAGAGATCATAACTTCAAGAAAAAATCAACGATTTTCTAAGTAATAAAGTCCCATAACTCTGGAATGACTAATCGAACGGCGACACTAACCGAAAGGAAGCTTCCTTTCATCAACATAAACCACCTACCCAAAAATCGTGAAAATCTCTCGAAGCGTTCTCGAGTTATCGTACGACGTGTAAAAAATCAACAATTTTCTAAGTAATAAAGTCCCATAACTCTGGAATGCCTAATCGAATGGCGGCACTAAACGAAAGGGAGCTTCCCTTCATCAATATACACCACCTACCTAAAAATCACGAAAATCTCTCAAAGCGTTCTCGAGTTAACGTACGACGTGTAAAAAATCAACAATTTTCTAAGTAATAAAGTCCCATAACTCTGGAATGACTAATCAAATGGCGACATTAAACGAAAGGGAGCTTCCCTCCACTGATATACACCACCTACCCAAAAATCACGAAAATCTCTCAAAGCGTTCTTGAGTTATACGACGTGTGACCGGATGGACAGACGGACAGCGGTATACCATAATACGACCCGTTTTTTCAAAACGGGCTTATAAAAAGGGGCATAACTCTGGCAAAAACAATTCAAATTGAATCTATACTCGCAAGTGCAAAGGTTCCATGGTAGTAAACATCCATGCCAAGTTTCAAAGGAATCAACCCATAAACATCTGAGAAAATCTCCAGACAAAAATCCTAGGCCTGCTTTTTCAAGATGAAAAGGGGCATAATTCTGTAAAAAATATTCCGACCGGAACTATAATCACAAGTGCACAGGTTCCCACGGTGCTGAACATTCAACAAAGTTACGAGCAGATTGGTCAATAAACGTCGGAGAAAATCGCTGGACAAAATTATGTCTATGGACGGACAAGGTGATTTCAGTATACTCCCCTAGACCTAGACTATGAAGGTTAATAGACGTTATCACAGCACAAAACAATATCTGAAAACATTAACTGCCTTACAAAAGGTGAACTTGAAGCGACAATGCTGATCTAAACACCAATTCTGACAACTTGAAATGATTAACATTTACCCTGAAAAAAAATACTTTCAGCAAAATATACACAGTTAAGGGTTAAACAGTGTTGGGATAGTCTTAAGAAATACACAACTGCAAAATAAAAGCTTTGCAGCGATGGATAAACTGTTACAAAATGTACAACAGCAAAGCAAAAGAGAAATTCTTACAAATAGAAAGTCATTTTTGAAAGAAAAATGTTATAAAAATGACAAAACAACCCATTCACACAAACTGTGAAAGTTAATAGAAGTAATCAAGGCCCCAAACAACATATAACACCATTAAATGATGTGCAATGGAAGGACATGAAGCAATAATGCAGACCTAAACACAAACTCTGACAACTGAAAATGAATTAGATTTGCCCCCCAGCACATACCCCATCAATTTCCAAGCAAGATTTCAACAGTGTAATGGTTATACAGTGTTGGAATAGTGCTAAACAATGCACATCAGAAAAATGAAATCTTTGCAGTCAAGGGATTCAATGTAACTGAGCTTTACATAAACTTTTACAAATTGGACATGGATGTCAACACTTCCAGTTGGCGTCCATAAGCTCACCCGACTACGTGATGAGCTCATGGACGAGCTCACCCGACTTTGTGGTAGGTGAGCTAATAAATAATTCCAAATTGTATAAAAAGATTGGTTTATAAACTCATCATTTATCAAACTGACCAATATAACCATATGTCCATTTAGTGATAATATAAGCACCAATATTTAAAAAATTACCTCTCCATGTTTAGCTAACTCCATAACAATCCATACTGGTCGCATCGCCGAACAAATTCCCATTAATTTGATAATGTGAGGATGATCAAATTGTTGCATTATGTCTGAAATGACAATAAACATGAGAAATTAAATGATGCAATAGGAAATGATCAATGTATAAGTTCATTAGAAGCTGTCTGACAAAACAACTATAAAACGAACACAAATGACTTCATTACTAAAGTAAGAATCAAAAGATGAAACTTTACCCACTGAGAATTTTCAAATTATTTTTCAACAAATCTTGTCATGGCTGCTCTGAAGCGCCATGACAAGATTTCATGAAAAATTCATCTAAATTTATCTCAAGAAATCATTAGTTAAAAAGTCCTTATTTCAGTGGAAAGAGATTTTGTGTCCTGGGCAGGAAAATCCACTAACAGCATTGAAGGAGTTAACCTGTTACTCAACACACAAGATATCAAAATTTATTATTTTATTATTTTTTCAAATTTTCAAAAAAATTTGACTAAACCATATCATGGGACTCCTCACTGGAGTCAGCTTGACGAGATCATTCCAATGAGAGAGTCACATAATATGGTTTTGTTGACATTTTTTTTAAAAATATATTTTTTTCAACTGCTTAATTTGTAAATTACGCAGGAGGATCTTTCCAATTCATTAGACAAAGGGTTAAGTTGATACTTCTGTGATCCTCTTTATGCTTTTTCATGAAAATGATTACTATGTGGAAGGACACTCCATTCCATTGTGTATCAATGGTAAACATGATGTGCATGTTGCTGCTGCTTTAATTTGACAGAAAAAAACAACAGGTTGTGAATAGGCACTGTCTCAATATTGCAATCCTGAAATCGGACATCATAACAGGTTTATAATTCCAAGGGGGCAGAATATCTGCCCACAGTGTTCCAATAAGGTGGAGAATGAGCAGTAGGATCAATGCACTGCCAAATTTATCTTGTGAAACAAAAATGTTTTGAACAAGAGGGGGGGGGGGGGGGGGAAGGGGGCATGCCTCAGGGCATACCCCCACGGTGCATACCGTCAAAGAATGACAAAAAAAGAAATGAACCATGATACTGTGAAAGCTATTCCCATAAACAATCTTCATTCCAAATTTCATTGAGAGCCACTAAACCCAAACCAGAGATATGAGGCGAATAGACACAAAATTGGCTATTTTACCAGCAAATATATTTTACCAGGCAAACACTATTGTCTTTGTTTTACAGATAGGTAATTGTGAAGGCCAGAAACACCAGTTACTGAAGTCTGCTGACAATCGGACCATCCACATAAGAGATGTAGAACAAAGACATAATACCACATGTGGGGGATGTGATTTGCATGTATTTTCTTTGTTTCACAGCAGGGACATAACTCACTTGAAAGCATTTCTCATAAACAATCTTCATTCCAAATTTCATTGAAATCTGATAACCCAAACCATATAGAACAAAGACATAATGCCACATGTGGGGAGGTGATTTGCATGTATTTTCTTTGTTTTACTGCAGGAACACGACACATTTGAAAGCCTTTCCGTGGGGCGTCGCGGTAACCGGTTCTCGTCAGATCACCGAAGTTAAGCAACTTCGAGCGCGGTTAGTAGTGACCATTTCAGCGACTGATTTGTGCTCCCGCGTTGTGTCCTTGGGCAAGGCACTTAACCCCGATTGCCTACACGGGAGCACAATGACGCTGTGTACTAAGACGTACTGCACGTCGACGGTGCGCATGTCTTCAACCAATCTAACCCTGTCTGTGTCGCGGTGCAGAGTTCAGAGTTACGATGTTGGAGAGCTGACAGCTGCTCGTCGTTGCTCGGTGGTTCTCTCTGGGTACTCTGGCTTCCTCCACCCGTCAAGCTGTCACCGACATGATATGACCCTGGCTGTTAAAGTGTCGTTAAACCCTAATAAATAAATAAATAAATAAATAAATAAATAAATAAATAAATAAATAAATAAGCCTTTCCCGTAAACAATCTTCATTCCAAATTTCATTAAAATCTGATAACCCAAACCTGAAATATGAGGCGAACAGACAAAAAATTGGCTTTTTGATGAGGCAAACAGCGAATTTTCAAAGTTAAAAAGGGGGGATAAGTCAAAAAAGTGAAAAGTAAGAAATATTATTAGAGACTCATTGGAAAGCCTTTCCCATAAACAATTTTCATTCCAAATTTCATTGAAATATAATAACCCAAAACTAAGATATGAGGCGAACAGACAAAAAAATAGCCTATTTTTGTATATTCAAAGAGTCATAACTCACGGAAACAAGAAGAATGTTACTAAGGTAACACATGCCCTCCCTTGTGACCATCACCTTGCATATGCGGCAGAAACTATTATATGCGACACACCTTCTGACTGTCCTTAACATTTGTAAAAAGTTTAACAATTGTACTATGATTCGTTTCTGAGTTATGGCTGAGACACGAATATTGACCGATTTTTAGTGTGACCTTGAAATGTGACCTTGACCTTGAAGGTACGAACCTGGCTATGGTGTGTGACACATCTTCCCATGGTCCTTTATAATTGTGTAAAGTTTGATGACTGTGGCCTTAACAGTTTTCGAGTTATTGGCTCAGACACACACCTGGACACATGCACACTTCAATCACTATATGCCACCCGACCCAAGTCGGGGGGGGGGGGGGGGGGCATAAAAATATTCCAACAGCAAAACAGCTGATGCTGCTTAACGAGCTCATGATAATGAACATCCGTTTCAAATTTCATCGAAATCTGAACAGTAATGTTGAAGTTATAACTCAAACAGACATCTGAGTGCAGATGGACAGACATACAGACGGATGCACCGATGCATGAATGGATGCGCGGACGCATGGACGCATGGGCAGGCACAATCCTGTATATCCCACTTTTGAAAACAAGTGGGGGTATAAATAAGAACAGAGAAAAACAAGAAAATAGCATTGCATTGTGAAGATAATCTGCCTGCACTCCTGATGAACGATGACAAACTGTTTCAAAGTCCGAGAATTTCAGTTTTAACATTCATGAACTATTAACCATTCAGGGCCTAATTCCAACTTATAACACTTTTTGCAACAAAATAGTCTTTAGGTAAAGTGCCAAATCAAAGGTTCATAGCAGTTGTTTCTTGGCAAGTCTTGGCAGTCTACATAGGCAGACAAGATTGCCACAAGACAAATGGAAAGCCACAGATTGTACACAGTCTAAGTACAGCAACAATGCATCAAAATTTTCAGGTTTTTACCCAACGCGGATGATATCAAATTCTATTATTTCAAATATCATTTTTAAATA
The DNA here is from genome assembly GCA_031216915.1 of Pictodentalium vernedei. Classification (NCBI taxonomy): domain Eukaryota; kingdom Metazoa; phylum Mollusca; class Scaphopoda; order Dentaliida; family Dentaliidae; genus Pictodentalium; species Pictodentalium vernedei. The sequence goes on from CM062293.1 coordinate 222,137,255, forward strand.
TTTCAAAAAATGTCAACAAAATCATATCATGTGACCCCTCATTGGAATGAGCTTGACGAGCTGGTTCCAAAGAGGGATCACATGTGGATTTGAAACATAACATTTTTTCAGCCGATGAATTTGCATATTACGCGGGTGGATGTGGCCGGTTCAGTGGGTAAAGGGTTAAGTCCTTTCAAGAAAATCAGAAGACCAGTGAAAGATGAGTTCAACATTTCATAATACTCTACAAATAAAGTAATCCCAACAACACCTTTGGGAAACTGGCTCTAAAAAACTAACAGGGTGTATGGGTGGTAAAGAAAGGGAAAAGTGATACACACCTAAATTATTTTAAAGACAATAAATTTAGCTTTATACTCACAGGCTTCTTCAAGAAACTTTTCTGTCATTGTCTCTTCATTGTCTTCTTTACAAGTTTTGACAGCGACGGGATTTTGTGATCCGTCCTGTAAATATACAAGCAATTAAAAATATATTTTCTTGTTTGTTATTGGTGTTTAGAATCAATTTCTACACCTATGGCTATGTCATGACTGCAAAACAAGCAAAAGCAAGAGGACCCAGTAAGCCTTAGATGCTCACCCCAAGTGGCAAGACCCTCCATATCAACAGATACCCTACAATTTATATATTGGGAATGGGATTTGACAGATTCTCACTGATGGATCTGAGGAAGAGGATTTTTAACTCTTAGCTTGCTGAGTAATTATAAAATATTTTTCATCAAATCTAGTCATGGCTGCTATGAAGCAGCCATCATTAGAAATGATGAAAAATTAATCTAAATATAACACAAGAAATCATTGGTGAAACTGGAGGTACTGTGAACAAGCTCACAAAGTGATACCCCCCGCACCTGTCAGAACGGAATTATATTGTTTCATACACATCTTCATATGGAGTTCTTCCATTGCGTAAAGTTTCATGAAAACGGTTTAGGAGGAGTTGCGCTTATAAGGACGGGCAGATGGACAGACAGACGGACGGATGGACGGATGGACAGGGTGATTCCTATACCCCCCAAACTTTGTTTGCGGGGGGTATAAAAATCCATTCAATATACAGGGTGCAAATATGATTAAATGTGCCCAAATTATATTGATTTCAGTGACAAGAGAAACCCTGTGCTGGACAGGAATATCCGCCAGCAGCATGCAAAGAGTTAAAGAATACTCCTCATATTGCACCAAGCTGACCCTAGGGATTTGATTTGAACAAACTTGAATGTGATTTGGTCTGAAGAATATTTCTCATATTACACTAAGTTAAAGTTCGAGTTCCCACAGGAAGCCCAAATATGACCCCAGGGACTTCAATTGAACAAACTTGAATCTGACTCACCCCCCCCCCCCCCCACCCCCACCCAGGATGGTCTATACCAATGATCATAATATTCTGATTAACTGATCTAAAAAAGATTTTTTTTTAAAAATTCCTCATATTAGACCGAGATAAAATTCGCGTTCTCATGCAGAGCCCAAATACAAACCCAGGGACTTGATTTGAACAAACTTGAATTTCAGCCCAATAATAATGCTACAAACCAAATATCGAAAGATTCTGAAAGATGTATCTGAAGAATATTTTTAAACAAATTTGCTTTTAACAAACTTCAAGCTGACCCTCCCCTCCCTGCTAAAGATGCAGTATACCAAATATCAAGAGATTTTGAATGGTACGTCTGAAAAAGATTTTTATATAAATTTCCTGCACCAAGTTAAAAATATGTCCATTATGGTGCCCCATGGCAACTTTATTTGAACAAACTTGAATTGACACATGATAAGGAACATGCACAAGTTTGGTTCAATTTTGCCCAGTGGTTTTTGAGAAGTCGATAATGTAAAAAGTTCATGCCAGACGGATGGATGAGAGATGGATGATGTGCAGACAAATAGTGATCACTAAAGCCCCCCTTGAGCTTTGCTCAGGTGAGCTAAAAATGCTGTTGTTATACACTGCTGGAAGGGACTCTCACAGCACTTTCCATCTGTTACATACCACTGCGATCATAATCTTAAAGGAAAAAGTCCATATTATACTGTGTAGTGAGTTATTTGACTGGACAATGATGTCAATCACATGTATAATTTTTTATATATGAAAGAGTTAAGAAAAACTACTGTATTCAGTTTAAAAGATCTCTCTGAGATTTCATGGACAAAAATATAATGGAAAATTTTATTAATGGAAATAGGTCTGAATACAGTAGTGAAACACCTACATTTGTTCTACCAGCGGAGGAATTTAACGCTATGAACCCGAGACCACTTTTCCAGCCCCAAAACATGATACAGCATAATCTCATTAAATAAGATGGCAAGTGAAGGCGTGGGGAAGACCAATCAATATTTTCAATTTGAAGACCCAAACCTGCTCATTGAAAATATTAATTGGTCAACCCCCAAATAATGAATATGGACTAATTCTGTTATTGTCACTGAACTGACAGGGAAGATACCACCATGGTTCAAAGAGTTAAAAAACATATTTGCTACAAACACTTACTCGAAGATAATACAATCCTTTGAATACATCTCCAAACTGACCTTCTCCAAGAATTTCTATCAAATGTATGTCATCCCTGCAGATTTCATAATCCTTTGCTGCAATAATGATATAACTGATTAAAAATCTCTTTTAAGATGAGTTTCACTCCAGACAATTATGCTTCTGGAAGTGACAAAAAGAACCTCAAGGTACATATTTGTTTTTCATATAGTTTTCCAGCAGTGACCACTTAGACACTTTACCAAACACACAGGATATCAAAATTTAATATTTTAAATATTATTTTTTTCAAATTTTCAAAAAAATATCAACAAAACCATATCACATGACCCCTCACTGGAACGAGCTTGTTGAGTTCAATCCAATGAGTGGTCACATTATATGGTTTTGTTGAAATGTTTTGCAAAATAAGCTTTCTGCAATTGCTCAATTTGTAAATTACAGGGGCAGATGCGGTCACTTTGTAAGGTAAAGGGTTAAAAACCTTATGCATCAAAGACACAGGATTATCATCTTAGTACTGATGCTTCAATCTGCAACAGAAACACAATTATTTCCATAAACACATGGCTACAAACCTTTTGATCTCTTGCATTATATGTGGCAGAGATATCCAGTTCTCAAAATACTGTTTCAAAGTGTATGAGAACATACGTGCATTTCTTTCACAAAATGAAGCATCTGTACAAAGATAATAACTTATTATTTATTTATTAGATATGAATTTCTTTCCCAGACTTGCCAATTATCAAACTCAGCTGCTACAGCTTCAAACTCTGATATAATGCCGATGATGACAGAGTGACTACACCACTTGAAATAGGTCAGCTACTAACAAATTTGAGCCAGGTGAGCAGAAAAAATACATAAGAATAATGAGAGATTAAAGCATCACAATCTGCATAAAAACTGATCTAAACACCAATTTTTCCAAGTAGAAAATAATTAAGTTTTTGATAAAAATCCCCATCAAATTCATGAAGTATACATAAAATAAGGATTAAATATACATTCAATGGTCTTCAGTAACCCAAGTATACAATATCAATGACCTGGATAGACCCACAGAAACAGAAACTCACCTAAACACAAACTTTTACAACCTAAAATTGGCTATCTCTGAGAAGAAATTGATATTTTGGCTGCAAAGAAGAAAAATTTCATAACATTTGTGTATTCAGAAACGTTAATACCTACAGATATTATTTGAATAGAGAAAATACATAATAAAAAGAAAATGAGGTGAGAAGATAAGGCACCAAAATCTGCATTAACATTTATCCTGCCGAAAGCGACTATTGTCTCCTATTTTATGATGATTATCTGTACGTTCTGGTATGCTAGATTAAACCTACCACCTGATTACTTGTTGGAAAGGGCTCAAGAGCCCTTTCCAACAATTAATCAGATGGTAGAGTTTCAAGCATGTCATAAATTTTATTAAACTTTCTCGCATACAGGCGGCATACATAGATGTCCTCCATATATGGCTAAAGTGGGCATGGCAGTAGAAGGGTTAAAACTTACCTAAATGCTAATTCTTACAACCCGAAAAAAACAAGTTTGGGCTAAAAATCACCATCAAATTCCTAAAATAAACTTAAAAAATTAGGGTTAAATATTACTGCAATTGTCTTCAGCAACCAATGTTTAAAATATCAATCACCTGAAAAGACCCACAGAAACAAAACTTGGCTCAACACAAACTTTTACAACCTAAAATTGACTATGTCCAGAAAATGAAAGTGTCAATGACACTTTAGCTCAACTTGACAAACTTGAACTTGGTAAGTTATAAATGAAATGGCAAAATTGAAGATCATTGGTACCAATGTCATTTTTTTTGCCAGTGGCAACATTTTTTGACAGAAACCGAAGAAAATCGATAGCTCCCATCTAGAGGCCTCCCCAAACAAGCATGCCAGGTTTCAAAGCAATCCGATCATAAATGTGCCCTGTAGGGTGTACAAAAGGGAAATATTGTGGTCTGACTAGACTAAATTCTAAGAACGTTGGCCGTGGCAACATTTTTTGATGGAAATTGAAGAAAATCGATAGCTCCCATCTAGAGGTCACCCCAAACAAGCATGCCAGGTTTCAAAGCAATCCGATCATAAATGTGCCCTGGAGGGTGTGCCAAAGGGAAATATTGAGTTTTCTGACTTAACTAAGTTCTAAGAACGTTGGCCGCGGCAACATTTTTTGACGGAAATTGAAGAAAATCGATAGCTCCCATCTAGAGGTCACCCCAAACAAGCATACCAGGTTTCAAAGTAATCTGATCATAAATGCGACCTGTGAGGTGTGCCAAAGGAAATTGTGGACGTACGTACTAACGTACATACGTACGTACGTACGCCGACGGACGAGAAGTGATGGCAGTAGCTCAGCTTGACTTTGTCAAGTTGAGCTAAAAATGATTATTTTGACAGAAAATTTTTTTTTTTTCTTAAAATTTGTACATGCAGAACGGTTAATATCTAAAGATGTCCTTCAAATGAAAAAAAAAATTCAGTAATGAGAAGTTAAGGCCCCACAATGTGCATAGCTGACCTAAACGCTAATTCTTATAATGAAAAAAAAAAAAGTTTTGGCTAAAAATCCCTATCAAATTCCTGAAATATGCATAAAATGAGGATAAAAATATTACTGCAATGGACTACAGTAACCCAAGTCTACAATATCAATCAGATGGAAATGCACATTGAAACAAAACTCACCTTAACACAAACTTTTACAACTTAAAATATTGTGTTATGAAAATTTTGACTGAAAAAAAAATTCAGTTAAATTAAAAAGTTAAGGCCTCACAATCTGCACAAAACCTGATCTAAATGCTAATTCTTACAACCATGAATTGGATAAGTTTGGGCTGAAAAGTTTAGGTAAAACTGGGAACAAAAAGTCACAGTATTAGGGTTGGATACTGTTGTGATAGCCTCCTTCAAGCCCTTGGCCTACTGGACTTTTAGAAAATGACCTAAACACTAATTCTTATAAAACTGCACACATACTGAACACATACATCTGACACCAACCCCGCCAGAGTCACAATGTTGGATCACCACTCCTTCTGCTGAATATTCAAAATTTCAGAATAAAACACAAGAAGCTCTAGCAGACTTTCAGCTGATAGGGCACAGAGCTGTTTTCTATAGTCCAAGTGAATGTACTCGTGATTACCATATTTTTTTAACAAACTGAAATATCTGTTGAATGAAGAATCTAAATCATATCTTTGTATCTGCCTCTACCTCCTTTACACAAACGCAGCTAATAATTCAAGACAACAAGAATGCACAGATTTTCAGTCTGCCGAATATCCAATGAATATTCACAATTTCAGAATAAAGCACAAGAAGCTCTAGCAAACTTTCAGCTGATGGGACACAGGGCTGTACTCTGTAGTCCATGAGCTGAGAATATACTAGGACTTACAGTGCTTTTTTTTTAAAGAAATCTCATCTGGTCGCCTGTCGGACAACTTTGTTCTTTCTCCAATCTCTCACTATTTTCTCGCTCACAGCAAACTCTCTTTTAGCTGCTCGATTTTCTTTTCTTCTGCATACTTTTAGTTTAAAGTCAATCTCATAACATTGGCATTTTCATTTCAATCTGCGTTTGGCATCCATAATTTTTTAATTAATCAGCAAAAGTAGTTTGATGGAATGGTATGGGTGAGGGGACATGTTTTTTCAATATGTCTTTGATAAAATTACCTACTATATAGCCTATTGTTTGTTTTATAATATTGTTTTTTCAACACATCTTTGATAAGTTAACTGCCACATGACTGTGTAGCTTACTAGTAATTTTTAGTTTTTTTTTTTTTATTTTATTCAAAGAACACAGATCACAGAGATCAGCTTGGTCTCAGTACAACCCATATACAAACACTGACAAGTACTCAAAAGAAATGCCGCTATAATTATTAGGTTGAGATACCGACTGATGATGAAAGGGAAATAACTGCATTTTCCTTCATCCAAACAAATTTCCTTGAAAAACTTTAAAGTCGAACAAAGGCAGTAGCAGTAATTCTAAAAAATTCATCTGAATTTCAGAATAACTGAACTTAAACTATACATTTAAAAATCACACTTGCATTTCTGAATCTCTGCCCCTTAAAATGGTTAACCTTAAACTAGCTTGACAAATAATAACACAGGGTAGGGGTAGACAGGTGGACAAACAAATTTACTATCAAAATAACTATACAGTAAAATTCATTTTACCATTTAAAATTACGAGGCTCACTTTAGAAGACCGTTACCCCAAGTTGTAGTTATCAAGTAAAGCAGAACCTGTCTGTGAAAGGAATATGCTCTGCCCCACATCCCTAGATTCCAATGAAGGAAAATTGACAAGAGATCAGAGCAATGATTATTGATTTATTAATTTACTGGTGTTTAAGGTAACTTTCAGCATCAATCAGTCATCAAACTACATAGGCATGAATAAAACTCCTCTCATCTGAGAATGCTTATTTATGGATATTTTTGCTGAGGAATGCTCAATTTTGTTATTTTTGTAATTTTTATTCCCAAAACACAGGATGCGACCCCTCATTGGAACAACAAGTGAAGGAGAAGGTTAAATGCAATGTTTGGAAGCAATCAAATCCTTTCCAGTTACAGTGGAACCCTGTTAATTGAATAGCCACTTTGCCAATGAAAATTATTCAATTAACAGGAATATTCAATTAACAGGGATTGTGTCACTTTCCTGTATTCTGGAGATAAACTTAGCATTTATTCTTCTATATCTTGTTTGACAGAGGTCCATGAGCTCTGTCAAACAAGATATAATAGATTAAATGCCTATATTGAGGTACTGGGGCAAAACAGGTCTTTAAACAAAGGAAAACTGGGAGTGTCAGGGTAATTTCTCAACAGGTTACACGATTTTTTATTCATTTAACACGAGTTTACTCTATAACCTATATTCAATTAACAGGTCAAATTTGTACTGGAGGTATGGTAAATGGTTTTGTGTTGGGAAATTATATTCAATTAACAGTGTTATTCAGTTAAGGGATATCCAATTAAGTGGGCTCCACTGTATTTATGAAAAAATATTGTGATATCTTCTTGTCATGTTTGGCAAAAAGTTAATATTTTGTTATTTTCACAAAAACAAAGTAGAATGAAAAGAGTACATCAGCTGCTTCCACAAAACATAAAAAAATATTTTCATGGTACATTTATGCCTTTTTGTTCATTTTTCGATGTTGACATTTTCCCGTTGATATGCCAGTTGATCAGAATGAAGCAGGGTTGACATTTTTAACCTAACAAATTGATCAAATCTGAGCAGCAAAGGGTCAAACACATATTAAAACAAAATGTTAACTTTTTTATGGATCATTCTCATCTGAAGAAATTTATCAATTATTTATTTATTTATTTATTTATTAGGCTTTAACAACACATTAACAGCCAAGGTCATATTGTGCCTGGACAAGTGTTCTGAATGAATGCCCACCAGTGCACAGTCTCTATATGCCCAGTGGCTTAGCAGTGATTTCTAGTCAAGTCTTGGCTGCCTTAACATGCAGCCAAGACTTGACTAGAAGCCACTACCTACCTAGTTTGTCTGTTGTAAATAGGACCTCCTCATGATGGCATGTTAAGGGCACCTATTCTGAAGTCATAAAAGTCAGAAATATTTATTTTTTCACTTATTGGGGTTTAAAGACACTTTCAACAGCCAGGATCACCTCGTGTCGGACAGTTTTATGGGTAGAGGAAGCTGGAGTACCTGGAGAGAACCACCAAGCAACTGCGAGCAACTGCCAAACTCTCCAACATACTAATTCCACACAGGCAGGGTTAGCATTGGTTGAAGACATGTGCATCATTGATGCGTAGTATGCCTTACCATGTCCCCATATGTGCAATTGGGATGAACTGACTTGCTCAAGGACAAAACGCAGTTACCCCTGGCAAGGATCGAACCATGGACCTTTTGGACTGAAGTCCAAGAACATGACCACGGAACAGTCGCAAATAGGCCTTTAAGGGTTAAGGGGTGTGCCCAACAACAAATGCCTTAACACACTGCACCACCATGCTCCCACTTGGGGTATTGGGGCTAAGTGTCTTGCCCAAGAACATAATGCAGATGACGATAAGGACAAAAGTATAAAGTCAAGGTTAGCCAATTGTTTATAATTATGTTAAACACACCCATGTTACCTTGTTCTATTATACTAGAAAACAAGAACATTTCTGTCACAGTAAAACAACAATGCTCTACTTTCTGAGAGGAGGGTTCTGCCACTCACTGGATGGACATGAACCTTTATGTAAACTTGAGGATCCAACAAGCAAATCTGGAGTTCATGGACCACCGAGAAGTCTATCCAGTGTTGTGTTAACTGCAAATTTACTTGTTGGGTCCTCAAGTTTCTACTGGCCTAGCCCCTTCCCCACCCAGGATAAATATTGTGCATGCCCAATCTTATCAGTAGAGAGAAAGGTTGAAAATACAGTAATATTTAACTACAGTCAAGCATAATTATATATTCTGGAGACTTCACTGGAAAGATTAAAAGTCAGTAGCCCTCATACATGCCTTACAATGCTGTTCTAAGAATAGTGGAAATTCTCTTACTGAGACTTGAACATGCTTCAAATATCAGTACAGGTTTTGAAACAAACATCTGGCAAATAAAAGTAAGATGCAAGAGAAAAGAAACCCTCCTCCCTAACCAATAAACAAAAATGCTTTGAATATTTTAATGTCCAGTTCTTTATACAATATCGAATGACCTGGAAATTTTAACCGAAGAAATACTAGATGCCTCTAATTATTGTACATGCCAATTACATTCCTGCAAAAAATCAAATCAGAAAAAATGCTGAAATAAGTAGCTATGTTCATAAATTGTATTAATTGCACACAACAAAATCAAATTATATTATACAGGTAAGATTATTGTTACTCAAATTAACTCATTCACCCCTGTTCATTTTCTTGTACTTGTTGTTTTTTTGTGAGTTTCTTGAGGTCTGACAATACTTTTTTTAATATCCCGAGTTCTTCCATTCCAGAACAACAGCAAATGCTGACTCTTAAACTTCCTTTAAGCTGTACACTAAGCCTCAAAAATATCAAGTCATTGTATCTGGGTACATAGTGAAATTATGAAAAAAATTGGGAAGATTTTAGAACCCCCAAATAGGGGATGTGAACAAAAGTAAAATGCAACACCCTTATCATCACTCATAAGAAACATTATTGAAATCAAACAAGCAGTTTTGAAAAGAAAAATCAAGCAGCACCTTCAAGAAACACCTTGGTTATCAGTCAGATGAAAAGGACACCAAGTCAGTTTTAGATTCGGGGCCCTCCAGTTGGCCTGGGTAATAAAAAGACAAGGGCTACACAAAGCATGGGCCACTGTCCCCGACCCGTAGGCATGTTTGAAGTAGCCTTAAAGGTATTGTGGGACAGAAAAATGTTCCGAGTCAAAAGAGTAAACTAGAGGCTCAGAGCCTGTAATCGCTCACCTGGAGCTACATATAAAAATGTGATTTCCCATAGGCTTTCCATGGTAACTATGAGCTGCAATTGTGGCCATGTTTGCAACATACATCAACATTACATGAGGATCGTTGGTAGAAGGTGTCCCAGTCCTCAATCATGTGAAGTTTCAAAACATTTGACTTTGTAGTTTCAGAGTGAAAGATTTTTGCAAAATCTATCAGTCAGAATCAGAGAATGTCTCTGGTGGCCATATTTTCCAACCAATGGGAACAAAAAGAGGAATGTTTGTAGAAGGCCTCCTGTAGACCATGCCTGCAAAGTTTGGTTCCCGTCAGCTCAGTAGTTCCAGAGAAGATGAAAACGTGATTTCCCTTAGAGTTTCTATAGTAGCTATAAGCCACAATTGTGGCCATGTTTACAACCCAATCAACATTAATTGAGGATTGTTGGTGGGGGGGGGGGGGGGGGGGGGTCCCAGTCATCAACCATGCAAAGTTTCAAAACATTTGTCCCTGTGGTTTCAGAGGAGAAGATTTTTCAAAATCCACCAATCAAAATCAAAGAATGCCTCTGGTGGCCATGTTTTCAAACCCATGGGAACAAAATGAGGATCGTTTGTAGAGGACCTCCCATAGACTATCCCTGCCAGGTTTGTTTTTACGTCAGCTCAGTAGTTCCAGAGAAGAAGATGAAAATGTGATTTCCCATAGGATTTTTATAGTAAGAATAAGCTGAAATTGTGGCCATGTTTACAACCCGATCAACATTAAATGAGGATCGTTGATAGAGGGGGGTCCCAGTCATCATTTATGTGAAGTATCAAAACATTTGGCCTAGCAGTTTCAGAGGAGAAGATTTTTTAAAATCCACCAATCAGAATCAAAGAATGCCTCTGGCGGCCACGTTTTTCAACCCACGGGAACATGAAGACCGTTTGTAGAGGATATCCCATAGACCATCCCTGCCAAGTTTGGTTCACGTCGGCTCAGTAATTCCAGAGAAGATGATAAAAATGCGATTTCCCATAGGGTTTCTATAGTAACTGTAAGCCGCAATTGCGGCCATGTTTGTAACCCGATCAATATTAAATGGGGATCGTAGAGGGGGTCCCAGTCATCATTTACATGAAGATTCAAAACATTTGGCCTGGCAGCTTCAGAGGAGAAGATTTTTAAAAATCCACCAACCAGATGCAAAGAATGCCTCTGGAAGCCATGTTTTTCAACCGACAGGAACAAAATGAGGATCGTTTGTAGAGGACCTCCCATAGACCATTCCTGCCAAGTTTGGTTCACACCAGCTCAGCGGTTACAGAGAAGAAGATGAAAATGTGAAAAGTTTACGAACGCCAGACATCGGACAGCAGACGCCAAGTGATGAGAAAAGCTCACATGGTCTTTTAGGCTAGGTGAGCTAAAAAGTGCCATAACTCTGGGAAATATTATTGGGTGGAGCCCGTTCTGCCATGCGAGTCTATCAGCATACCAAAATGAGATCCAAATCCAACTGATGACTTTGAAAGTACAATCCAAAACATTTGTGTGAACAGACGGACAGATGGATGGACGGATGGTGGTCTTCACTAGATACCCCCGAATCCTTCTTCGGAGGTTGGGGGCACAATACTCAAAGGATAGATTACTTTTTTTAACTATCAAGCTGCCATGATAGGCATATACAACAATGATAAATATGAAGTGATAGAGAAACTGAATTTTTTTCTGATTTCGAAACTGTGAGACTTCATTTTCTTAAGATTTCAATAGAAGATGCAGAAGTGAACATTAGCTACGACAAAACTGCTTCAGTTACTGTCAGTTAACAAAATTTTAAGTTTAATAGTTTAAGTGAAATAAAGCTGGCAGAATCTCAAACTACATCTATGATTAACTTTTTGCCTGCAGCCAAAGATGTTCATGCCAGTATCCACTACCTCGTGAAAGTGTAATCCTCGTTCTTGATAGGACAAATAGTAATTGTCTTATTTGTACTTTTTTGATACCATAATATATCAAATTTTTCAGCAAATCAAGTCATGGCTGCTTTTGCAGCAGCCATGACATGATTTTATGAGAAATTCAAGAACAAAATCGATAGTTTAAGAATTAATAATGGTAACAAATCAAAGATAGGTCATCTGTCTTATTCTGATTTATCTCTAACCATCACTTATACCATTCATAAAAAGGGGGGGGGGGAGGGGTGAAAGAGTTAAGAATCTTTATCAGATCATGCTCACTACAATAAAATGCTTTTTATTAAACAAGTTTAAATTTGGACCATGCCATTATGTACATCTTCAAAATACAAGTTTTATGCCTTGAATAACAGACAAGAAGAGAACAAACATTTTTAAAAAAATGTACTCTATGTTGGAAAAATAGTAGAATGAAGAGGATGGTTACTGTCTTAGGTGTTGAAACTGGAATGTGTTAACCCTTTACCCAACGTAACGGCCAAAACCGGCCAGCGCTATTCTCAAAAATCGCCAATTAATTTTCACTATTTTTTTCATTTTTTGTCTCAAAAACATAGGTTATGACCCCTCGTTGGAACGAGCTCGTTGAGCACGTTCCAACGAGGGGTCATAACCTATGTTTTTGAGACAAAAAATGAAAAAAATTAGTTATTCAAGAATTTTTTTTGCAAGTGTCGTCTGCTTTTCACGTTAGGTAAAGGGTTAATGAATGCAACTATGAAAAAAGATTAACTATTTAGTCACTGACTATTTATCTAAGGAATTTGTCCAGTGATGTTCGTAAAAATAGACAATGAAATTTTGTTATATTTTCCATTTTTGCTTTCAAGATACAGCTTATGATGGACAGCAATATGAGCATTAGTACGACCTTGGGGGAAAGGGGGGGGGGGGGGGGTTGGAGACATGTCACACCTATCTTGAAAGATATCAACCTTATATGCATATTCATGCCTGAAATCCCTCAAAACTGGTTCATGTACTCTCACCCTGATATTTCTTTGGTCATTTTGCTCTTAGTTATACTGCCACTTCTTGGGTACTTAACTTAAGCCTTAACCCTTGGGGCCTATTTCTGACTTATACGACCTCAGAACAGGTGCCCGTATCATGCCATCATGAGTAGATCCTGCTGACAATAAACAAATTACACAGGCAATGGTTTCAAGTCAAGTCTTAACAGGCAGCCAAGAACTGACTAGAAATCACTGTTAAGCCACTTGACATGTCCAGGCTGTAATCAGACGTGAATTCAGGACAACTGTCCAGGCCCTCAAGGGTTAAAAAAGTACTAGGGTTCTCCAACTGGCAGGAGAAAATGTTTTTTCTTTCCCCATGGAATACCCTGTACCTTCACGTATGGGGGATACACACTCTTTACCCAGCTGGAGGTGAAATGAAGTGGGGGAAAAATAATTCACCCTGCCCCTGCTCCACTTCATTTTAACCTGGCCTATGACCCTGAATGAGTGGTCACATGTCATGTTTTGGGAGCAAACAAGGAAACTGCTTATAAAAGAAAAAAATATTGTATGTGTGTCATCTTCTAGTCATATTCTGTAGGAATTAACTGGAGATATAAAGGATATCTGCGTTATTTTAGTGAATATCCAGAATTCATATGAGTGTGGATCTGAAAGTTTTATTTTTCATGAGCACTTGCACGAGTGAAAACTATTTTCCGGTCCACAAGATTGAGATAATTCCTGATATTCAATAAAATAGCACAGATTTTCTTTTTATTATATGCTACGTGACATTTTACTGTGCAATATTCAATCCAATGTGACTGTAACCACAAACACGTACGTTTCAAAACAATAACAAATCAAAGATCAGTTGATCATTCTTTTAAGCCTGTACTATCCAAATCACTCAAACATAAAAAAATAGTACCACTTTCCCACGAATTTAATTAAGTGTTCAACTCACAGATGAACATTAATAATTATAATATTCTCATATTTTTCATTAATGTTAATTTTTTAGAACATTTTAAATGTCAATTTACAACAAGGAATTGGGAATTGAGTGTGGCGACTCATCCAAAAAACCCTCTTCCCGGGTGAATCGATCAACACGTTTTTTCGGAAAAGTTACCCAGTTCAAGGTTCAATATCACTATTGGAGTCACTTTCTATACATCTAATTATTTTACTTTATTATTTTATTATACATCTAATTTTTCAGTCAGAGAATCACCAGAACGGTTTAGAATAACATGAACGTCTGTACTTCTGGTTAAGGGGGAGGGAGGGGGAGATATCCAGGGTTGGGGGAAGATATCCTAGGACATCTTCCTCTGGGTGGGAAGGTGTACGGGGGGGGGGGGGGGGGGAGATATTGTGGCACTGAATCGCTTGTAAAAGTATCGGACACTGTGGCGTCATTTAAGAAGCAACTGAGGGCTATTCAAGTTGATGGATATCGAGAAATATCTTTTATGCCATAATTCATAGGCTAGCATATAAAAATAGTAATTTTCAACTCTGTGCCCCCTTCCGTGTGATATTAGTCTAAGCATAAAGTCGATTTTGGGTTTTTCTTCTATCTTAGCTACCCAAGTTCGATGATTTAAGACAAATGGTAGCTACAAAATTTTTTATGTCCTACTTCTTAAGTTACTACCAGTAGGAATTCTAAAGTTTTATTAAGGTAAAATAAAATTGTAAGTGGAAATGAAAGTTTAAGTGAGGTAACTACTGTGAAAAAGGTCAAAATTCCAAAACATAAACTTCAGCTGTCTCCCTAAGTTACTGTGCAAAAACGTTTAATTCAAACTTTCCAGAAATGCTCAATCCTGCAAATTATTGTTAGGGATTCAAAAAATTCAATAGTGAGATGCTCCTAAAGTGCACTTGTGCTTTATGGAATGTTTCATATCTTAGTAAAAATAGTTGAAACACTGATAGTCATAAGACAAAGATGGAGATAGTAAATAAATATTGATATTGTGGCACTGAATCGCTTGTAAAAGTATCGGACACTGTGGCGTCATTTAAGAAGCAACTGAGGGCTATTCAAGTTGATGGATATCGAGAAATATCTTTTATGCCATAATTCATAGGCTAGCATATAAAAATAGTAATTTTCAACTCTGTGCCCCCTTCCGTGTGATATTAGTCTAAGCATAAAGTCGATTTTGGGTTTTTCTTCTATCTTAGCTACCCAAGTTCGATGATTTAAGACAAATGGTAGCTACAAAATTTTTTATGTCCTACTTCTTAAGTTACTACCAGTAGGAATTCTAAAGTTTTATTAAGGTAAAATAAAATTGTAAGTGGAAATGAAAGTTTAAGTGAGGTAACTACTGTGAAAAAGGTCAAAATTCCAAAACATAAACTTCAGCTGTCTCCCTAAGTTACTGTGCAAAAACGTTTAATTCAAACTTTCCAGAAATGCTCAATCCTGCAAATTATTGTTAGGGATTCAAAAAATTCAATAGTGAGATGCTCCTAAAGTGCACTTGTGCTTTATGGAATGTTTCATATCTTAGTAAAAATAGTTGAAACACTGATAGTCATAAGACAAAGATGGAGATAGTAAATATGGTTCAAATATCTTGAAGTCAATCGAAATGGATGTTTATTTGTTGGTGTTTAAGGTCACATTCTGCATTTATTGCCATATCATGACCTGAACACATGTATGCTGCCCACTTAAGAGTAGACATGTTAACCTCAGAAAACTTTTTTCAGGGAATTTGGTGATTTTCAGGGAAATCAAATGGATTTCAGGAAAAAGTTTGTGGAAAAACAATACACACGAAGAACTACTAAATTTTCAGCTCTTTGACCACCACTGCCACCATGTTGCACTCAGTGGCTCATGAGCTTAAAATCTGATGATGCTCTAAATACCATATAAGAGACCCCAACGGGCCTGAGAGCACTCACCTGACACTGACAACTATCAACCGAGGGTTCTGATTTGAACAAACTTGCATCTGCCCCATTAAGAAAACCATATACCAAATATCAAAACATTCTGACCGGTGGATCTGAAAAAACTAGAGATGGTCTGTCGCCCGCTATACCCCACCATGGCATACTGCCTAGTGTGGGTGATTGAAAAGGGTCATTCAATTTTTCTAAGTACAAAAAAAAAATCCAATATGGCCACCAGTCGGCCATCCTGAAACCGAGCACGAAAAAATTATGTCGCGCACTTCCCCTCTTCATGTTGATAATTTTTGTGAAGTTTTAAGAAAATGTGGCTAAAACTTTGGAAGTAGTTTGCTCCACAAGTTTACATAAAAAAAATCCAATATGGCTACCACTCAGCCATCTTGAAAACGAGCTGGAAAAAAATTATGTCACACACTTCCCCTCATCATGTTGATCAATTTTGTGAAGTTTCATGAAAATGTGGCTAAAACTGTGGAAGTAGTTCATGCCACAAGTTTACATGAGCAACAGACTGACGACGACGACAGACTGACTGACCGGCAAGTTGACTCCTATATCCCCTTGCCCCCCCCCCCCCCCCCCCCCCTCCCCCTCCCCACCCCACCCCCCAACCCTTAAAACTTTTTGTTGGGGGTATAAAAAGATTTTCAAAAAATATTACTTATATTGAACTAAGTTATAATTCGAGCTGAAATATGAACCCAGTGACCTGGCTTGAACAAACTTGAATCTCACCTCCCTAAGGATGCTGTATAACCAATATC
This sequence comes from Pictodentalium vernedei, assembly GCA_031216915.1. Taxonomy (NCBI): domain Eukaryota; kingdom Metazoa; phylum Mollusca; class Scaphopoda; order Dentaliida; family Dentaliidae; genus Pictodentalium; species Pictodentalium vernedei. The sequence goes on from CM062293.1 coordinate 222,153,910, forward strand.
AAAAGATTCTGACTACTGAATCTAAAGAAAAATATTTTTAAAGATTATTCCTCATATTGAACTAAGCTATAATAATCCCACAGGGAGCCCAAATATTTACCCAGGGCCTTGGCTTTAAAAAATTTGAATCTCACCTCCCTAAGGATACTATATACCAAATATCAAAAAATTCTTACTGATGGATGTGAAGAAGAAGATTTTTAAAGAATGTTCCTCATATTGAACTAAGTTACAATTTGATCAAATATGGACTCAGAAACTTGGCTTGAACAAACTTGAATCACACCTCCCTAAGGATGCTGTATACCAAATATCAAAACATTCCGACTGCTGGGTCTGAACAAGAGGATTTTTAAAGAAAATTCCTCAAATTGAACTAAGTTATAATTCAGGCTCCCACAAGGAGCCCAAATATGAACCCAGAGACTTGGCTTGAACACACTTGAATCTCACCCCCCTAAGGATGCTGCATACCAAATATCAAAAGATTTTGATTGGTGGAGCTGAAGAAGAAGATTTTTAAAGAATATTCCTCATACTGCACTAATTTAAACATTTGGGCTCCCATAGAGAGCCCAAATATGGACCCAGGGATTTGATTTCAACAAGTAACTTCAGTGAATTCATGTCTCCCGCTGGGCAGCAGTTTCAAGGGGAATTAATGCATCCAGTGGAATATAGTTGAGTTGCAAGTGGAAGTTATTTAGAAGAGACAGAACCCGCTGGGCAGCAGTTTCAAGGGGAATTAATGCATCCAGTTGAATATAGTTGAGTTGCAAGTGGAAGTTATTTAGAAGAGACAGAACAGACAGTGCTTCAGACAGTGGTTATCAGATTTATTTTCACGGAGGTCACTGTCAAAGCAAGTAAAGTGATGTGGAGTTTAACTGTGAGAATCACTAAAAATTAAGACTGTATGATAAGACATATTACATTAAACTGATGCAAAAAGTAATCCATATATGAAATTTCATTGAAATCGGGTGACTCTATGGAAAGTTAGAGTCTGGAAACCATCAGCCAATCAAATTTAAGCAACCCAATTAAAAATGCCCATGTTCAAACTTGGACCCACAATTGATGAAAGTGATCTATTACCCTAATTTCATCGAAATCGACTTACTGTAAGGAAAGTTAGAGTTTGGAAACGAAAAACACAGAAGGTGTGCACTTATACTGTGTATTAGTAGTAGCACTGAATAAATCAAAGTTTCCCTAATTTGCATAATTTTTGCACGAGCACAAAACCCATATTATATGTGATGTATTGCATGTTACTAAACATTCAGACAAAAATTTATTCAAATCCGAACTTTCATCTAGAAGTTCTGTATAAAAAACAGATTACACCCAATTTCGGAACATACACACCCACTGGCGGCCATCTTGAATTTTGGACCAAACCCCAAAACACATATTCTGGTCTCACAATGATAACAAAGATACCCAAGAAGTTTTGTGAAGATCTGTTCATAAATACGGCTTTTAGTCTGCCCCAGGTGGCAGATGGACAGGCAGACTGACAGATTTTCAGTACAAAATTTCCCACATTCGAACTTGACCTAGGTATTGATAGAAGTAATCGATATATGAAATTTCATTGTAATCGGTTGATTTTAAGGAAAGTTAGAGTCTGGAAACCGTCAGCCAATCCAATATCAGCAACCTAATTAAATATGCGTGGAAAATGCCCATATTCAAACTTGGACCCGCAATTGATGAAAGTGATCTACTACTCAAATTTCAGTGAAATCAACTGACTGACTGATCGACTGACTGACTGAGTTCTGTATAAAAAAACTGATTACACCCAATTTCGGAACAAAATGGCCACTGGCAGCCATCTTGAATTTTGGACCAAACCCCAAAACACATATTCTGGTCTCACAATGATAACAAAGATACCCAAGAAGTTTTGTGAAGATCTGTTCAAAAATACGGCTTTTAGTCTGAGGTGCGTTGACGCACGGGGCAGACGGAGAGGCAGACAGATTTTCGGTACAAAATTTCCCACATTCGAACTTGTCCTAGGTATTGATAAAAGTAATCCATATAATGAAATTTCATCGAAATCGGTTGATTTTAAGGAAAGTTAGAGTCTGGAAACCATCAACCAATCAAATTTCAGCAACCTAATTAAGTATGCACGGAAAATGCCCAAATTCGAATTGGGACCCACAATTGATGAAAGTGATCTACTACCCAAATTTCATCGAAATCCAGTCACTGTAAGGAAAGTTAGAGTTTGGAAACGAAAAACACGTAAGGACGGAAGGACACCCCGAATTTAATATCTCCCATTTTTTTCAAAAAGTGGGAGACAACAAACATGTGAAACAATCTTCCAAAGATGTTATATGTGAAATTAGAAAGCTTTTGGAGAAGTAGTTTGGGAGAAGAGTAGTCTTAAAATGTTTTCCCCATTACCCACCGTGTTAAAAAATGCTGACTCAGCATTTTTTCAAAAGTCCCCAAAAAGTACCCCTATGATAAAACCGATAGCAGTTTTTTTTTACCATTCTATTCTGTTGGTCCTATGAAAGCTTCACACCAAATAAGAATTCTCAGTGCCATGTAGTTTTGGGGATATGGGCATTTTGAAATAAAATTTTTTGCATAAATCAAGTACTTATGACCCATTAATACTTCATATCAAATTTGGTTCAAATCGGCCTCTCGGTTTGGAAAATAGAAATTTTGGGTGGGGCAAATATTCTTGCCCCTCCCGTAACAACAAATATTGCTCCTCAAACTTCTCTGGAACAAATTTGAGTCTACACCTCAAAAGGAAGCTGTATACCAAATACAAAGTCTTTGCTACAGCTGTTTCATGAGAAGATTTTTTTAAAAATTGGGGCATTTTGGCCCCACCCCCTCGTCAATATGAGCAGAAACCCAATTTGAAGAAAAACCTAAATGCCCCTACATAACCACTACTCATGTAAAATTTCATTAAAATATGACCAGTGGTTTGGGAGAAAAAGACCCAAACACCACCTTCACAATGGACGACAGACGAAAAGTGATCAGAATAGCTCACCTTGACTTTCAATCAGGAGAGCTAAAATGATGAAAAATCATTGGCCAGAATGTCCCTGCCTCCATCTTTTCTTCATACCCCCCACCCCCCCAGAACCTCACCCCCACTACCAATTGTCATTTAACCAAACCAAAATGCACCAAGCAAATAATTCCCTTCTGGAATGGGCAATAAATTGTAATTCCTTTTTCCACGATGTACAAAATTTAATCCAAGTTTCTATTTTCTTTTAGTTTGTGATGTTTCTTTACATGCACCCATTTCAGAGAGGAGACATTTTGGTCTTTGGGGTCGACATTTTTCTCATCGTCAGTGATTCATAATTTTGTTTTCACCTGTTTTAATACCATTCAGAACTTCCCAGGAACAGATGCCTCAACTATGAAATGGCACAACAGAACAAAACTCAGTGTTATCGACCATTCAAAAATATGTCTGCTGTGTATCAATTTTCTCAAGTGAAAGTGGAATGCAAGAGATGATGTGCTTATGTCACCTATTTTGGCTTTGACATGTGTCAAGTCAACAATGACGCTCCAATTGAAACGAATAAAACAGAAAACAAATGGATATTGGTGAAGAATACGTAAAAAACACTCTTTTGTTTAATATATTTCATGTGTATGTATAGTTTCGTTTCATTCATTATGACCAGAGATTCGAAGGCCTCTAACTTGACACTGAACATCTCAAAATCAGGAATATTATTTGACTGTCCATTTTCCAGGATTTTTGGCCAAAACTGATTCCCTTCCAGGAGGCTGGGAACTACGCTGAATTTCTGGAATTTTCCCTAGCATTCTGCGACTTTTACCATGTCTACTTTAGATGACGTCCACTCCAAACAGTGGTAATCAGGTCCAATTTTACAAGTAAAACAGTACTTGTTAACAACATTAAACAAGTCCTGTTCTACTTCCCGAGGTTCCAATGGGGAAACAAATGAAAGAGTCAATGACTCTGTAGCTCAACTTGGATATGACAGGAATTAGTACTTGCTGTGACCAAGACAACTGAATAATGAATATGACAGGAATTAGTATTTGTTTTGGCCCAGTCAACAATAATAAAAGAATTACAAGGTGACTGTAATGGACTACAGATTAAGACCAATCATTGTAGATTATTATTTTTGTGTGGAAATTTTCAGTCCCAAACAAAATATTTTCAGACTAAAATTTTTTCTTCTTCTTCTTAAAATTGACCAAAATGCATCAAAACACAAAAAACTAATTTCCGGATTTTGGTCCAAAATTTTCTAAGTCCCACCCGGACCCCAAATTTTCAGTGTAAAAAAAATTTTTTTTTTTTGTCTTAAAATTGACCAAAACGCATAAAAAACCAAAAAACTAATTTCCGGATTTTGGTCCAAAATTTTCTAAGTCCCACCCGGACCCCTAATTTGCATAATTTATTCACGAGAAAAACTCTGTATTATATGTAATGTATCCCATGGTACTAAACATTCATACAAAAATTTATTCAAATCAGATCTTTCATTTGGAAGTTCTGCGCAAAAATCTGATTGCACTTAGTTTTGAACAAAATGGCTGCTAGCGGCCATCTTGAATTTCAGACTGGACCCAAAAACACTCCTTCTCGTCCCACAGTGATAACAAAGGTACCCAAGAAGTTTCGTGAAGATCGGTTCATAAATACGGCCTCTAGCCCAGGCCGTATTGGGATTTGCACTCACAGTGCTGAAAGTAACACTAAATAAATCAAAGTTAGCCTAATTTGCATAATTTACGCACAAGAAAAAAACCTGTAATATATGTAATGTATCCCATGGTACTAAACATTCATACAAAAAATTATTCAAATCAGAGCTTTCATATGGAAGTTCTGTACAAAAAACAGATTTTGGCATCGTCGGTACAAAATGGCTGCTGGCAGCCATCTGGAATTTGGGACTGCACCCAAAAACACTCGTTCTCGTCCCACGGTCATAACAAAGGTACCCAAGAAGTTTCATAAAGATTGGTTCATAAATACGGCCTCTAGCCCGAGCCATAGCAGCTTGGCACTTACAGCTCTGAAAGTAACACTAAATAAATCAAAGTTAGTCTAATTTGCATAATTTACGCACGAGAAAAAAACCCGTATTATATGTGATGTATCCCATTGTACTATACATTTATACAAAACTTTATTCAAATCAGAACTTTCATACAGAAGTTCTGTACAAAAAACTGATTTTTGCATCATCGGTACAAAATGGCCACTGGCAGCCATCTTGAATTTCGGACCACACCCAAAAACACTCATTTCCGTCCCAGGGTCATAACAAAGGTACCCAAGAAGTTTCGTAAAGATTGGTTCATAAATACGGCCTCTAGCCCGAGCCATAGCAGCTTGGCACTTACAGCTCTGAAAGTAACACTAAATAAATCAAAGTCAGTCTAATTTGCATAATTTACGCACGAGAAAAAAACCCGTATTATATGTGATGTATCCCATGGTACTAAACATTTATACAAAACTTTATTCAAATCAGAACTTTCATACAGAAGTTCTGTACAAAAAACTGATTTTTGCATCATCGGTACAAAATGGCCGCTGGCAGCCATCTTGAATTTCGGACCACACCTAAAAACACTCGTTCCCGTCCCAGGGTCATAACAAAGGTACACAAGAAGTTTCGTAAAGATCGGTTCATAAATACGACCTCTAGCCCGAGCCATAGCCAATTGTTGACGTACGGACAGATGGACAGACGGACAGACGGACGGACGGACGGACAACGGGCCATGACAATAGCTCAAATTTGACTTCGTCAAAGTTGAGCTAAAAATGATATCTCATGAGCAGGTTATGAAATTTGTACATAATATTACAGAGCATTTACACTTTTAAATTGTGCATTTCCTGCGTATGAAATGAAGAAAAAAAATTATATTAAGTAGTATCATGTGGATCTAACTGCTACTTTGAAGAAATACTGAATAGTGTGGAACTAATGAGCACACTAACCTTGATGGTCAGAGTCCAACTCAATTTAAATTAACTAAACGTAAGTCTGAAAATGTTGGTGCCCAATATAAAATCTTTACCCAACAGGAAAACTGCTTGCTTTAACTGATTCAGTGATGAATTTATGAATGATCGAAATGAAATGTGTACTTATGCGTAACATGCACCTTACCGTAGCAAAGGTTATCTTGATTTTAAGGTTACTTCAGTGTTAAAACTATTTCTTACATTTTACGGTAGACTTACAGTAGATTGTAACTCTTGGCACTGCATATATACCTCATGGGAAAGAATGTGAAGCTGTCTCTCTTATAAAATCTCTAAAGTGCTGTAGAGTCAACATAGGATGCTAATTATAATGCAACTGAAATGGCTGAGATACAAACAACATGATAGTTTCCTTCAACAACTGCCCTGCAAAAACGATGTTGAACAATATAAGTCATACAGCCACCAGTGGCCAAATGGTTAACATGGTTCAGTAGATTTTTGATGAGCAGTTGGTCAGGAACGAAACACTTCCAAAAGGAGTTCAAACCTCAACCATTTGGAAAGAAATTCTTTTCGAAAACAGCTTCTAGGAAACGACTAGAAGTTCATCCCACTGGAGTAACAACACTCTTTTTTTTGACACCTCACCAACACACAAAACCCCCATACAGCAAAAAAAAAAACTTTTGTGAGTTTATACATATAATGCCATTGGTGCCAAAATGTTTTCTCACCTGCCCCCTCCCCTCTGTCCACCCCCCCCCTCCCTCCAAGCAAAATAAAAAAATATGATCATTTTGCGGAACCTCTGTTGGGTAAAGAGTTTTCTTTCCTACTCTATGTGTATTTTAAAGATGTACATTTTCATTGTCAATCATCAAATCTACTGAGAATGGTATTTATTTACATGCTCCTTGTCTGGACTTACATCGTTTCTTTGACTTTCTTCTCCTCAATAATCCTAGTATGGGTAAAATTACATTGAGTAAACAATAATAATTCATATACCTGTTCAGCTACTTCAAACTGAAACTATTAAGACTGCAGAAAAATACACATATTTCACACTATAAAGATATAAAAAGTAATGTGTTTGTTTAAAGTTATGTTCCATTTCAGCATCAAACGATTTACAACAACTAGCTAGCAAAAGGATAAGACTGTTTCATCTCTTGAGTGCCACAAGGTGCCATCTGCAATGCTTTAGAATTGCAGATGGTGCCTTGTTGCACTCAAGGGACAATTTACAATTTTCTAAAATGTTTGAATTTAACCAATTCAACACAGTCCCCGAATGGGACTGCTGCATATAATACTGGCTGTAGCAATTGGGTGGATCCATTTTGTATTTCTTGGGAGGGTCAGTACTAATTTAATATAACAGCCCAGTGGGACTGTTGGATTAAATTAATAAAGATCCTCTTTAACTGGTAGAGTGCTGGAAGCCCTATTTTGGGCTTTACTAAAAGTGACAGGCAATAACGGTCTGTAGCTACATTCTGCCTGAGGAAGCCTTTATTGTCCCTGATATGGATCAGATTTTTTATACAATACCTTGCTCTCTGACATTTAATTGGATAGTGCCTATACACTATCCAGTTAAATGTAAGAGAGCAGTATATGATGAGCTTTGATTTGTTGTCAGAAAAAACTCAGCACTTTACCAGTTAATGATTCATTGTCCATTAAGCTATCTGCTAATTGACCACCAAATTCAGTTTTATGCAAAAATATATGCATACTGTGTTGAAAAGGTTAACGTCACGTCGAGCATCTGTGACAAGAATGTGAAAGCAACACAGATAAAACAACAAGTTGAGCCAACTCTTGTATTGACTCCCACTACACAGTAGCTGCCTGAAGAATCTACCCATGATGGAAAGAACTGTTGCATTGCCCACGTTGCTTATCTGAAGCAATATAAAATCAGTTATATATAGTTTTACGAATCGTGATAACTTGACATTACTTTTGCATTGAATAAGAAGTTTCAGACAAGTCTTGGATGCCAAAAAAGACTGAGAAATAACCGCCAATGTACAATAAAATGTTACAATATAGGGAAAGTCCTCATATTGGACAATCACAACAAAATTTGATGAATGTTGGTTTATTTTCAAGGTAAATAATCTTTTTGAGGCAAGTACTTCAATATCGCATGGCTATCTGTGGTGGTGATATGATAAAGTCTGTCACTGATCAAATACCCGGCATACATCACACACTGAGAAGTTTTGATGTGCTCTCTAAATTCTCTCAAACAGTGATCAAATTCCCTTAACTCAATGTAATGGCGATATCTGCTCAGTACTATTCACAAAAATCACCATTCAAAATTTATTAGTTTTTAACTTTTCGCCCTCAAAACACAGCTTATGATCTCTCATTGCGATAAACTCATTCCAATGAGTGCTCATAAAATATTTTTTGAGGTGAAAATGAAGATTTTTATTTATTCAAGAAATTATTTGGGTGAATAAAATGACTGTTAGTCACTTTAGATCTATTCTGACAGCCAAGCCTATTCCAACAACAAATAGAAATGTTGCAATCCAGAATTTTTATTACCTTTAATCTATTGAGAAATTCTGTATTCATTCGAGTTCCATACATTTTTTATGACTGGGCCCAGGGAACTCTGTGCAATAAAATCCTCTAAATTAAATATTTAATTCTTCAAGTTTAAGGCAAAATCATACTGCAAGAACTTGTAAAATCTGATATTTTGTTTTCTTAAATTCATCAAGAAGGGATTTGTTTTGTACCAACAGACATAACAGATCAAACTTATTGGTACTGGAAAATATAACAAGGAAGCATATTCTTCTAACAAGTATCCAATAATATAAAATCTCTTTTTAAATTCTTCTATGTGAAAAATGAGTAGATGAAATTGATAGACTTTTAATAAATGACAACTACTAGTGTAAGGCAAACCAACAAAAAAAATTAAAAACCAATAATAAAATGATCGAAAATTATATTTGGGTTTTCACAAATTAGAATTAATGAATTAAAGGTCTGAAGGAAGAAAAATATGCTCTAGTAAATGAATCTCATTTCTATCACACTTCAAAGGAATTAATTTACAAAATGTAGGAATAAATACAAAAAAAAAAAAATTCCTTCTACTGGGCCATTTTAATGTTGAGTGTTATTCAAAATCACTGTTAAAATCAGTATGCTTCTTTTCCCATGCCATTTTAGTTTTTTTGCATTCTACATAAAATAAAATGAAAAATTTGGAAAAGATCACATCAAAAACTTAAATTACTGAACCCATCTGTAAAATATCAGCATGATGCAAATACAACAATCAAGTCAACACTATAGACTTGGAGTTGCTCATTTTCCTATTTACTCTGAATATATACAGTGATACAATAAGAACATGTTCTGAATTATGATACAAATTAAAACCACATGAGTATCAAATGATGATGTATTTTCATTTGTTGAGACTTTACATTATTTGTTAACCTGCAGGGCCAAGTGGCACAGGTTTTTAAATTTAAGAATGAGAATGACAGAGGGTGGTCCTGGTACTGACATAGAAACACAGCATTAAGTCCAACAGACTAACCACAGATGAAACAGGGATGTTCCTCTACTCCTGTTGTACTGTCAAATCCACTGGATCAACGACATAAAGTGCATGTTGCTGCTGAAGTACCAGTTGTCCAAGGATGTTCTAAATGAGGTTGACATCAGGTGATACATCCAGCCAGTTGATACAACTAATTCCCATTTGTAGTTTTGTGGAACCATGTTAACTGAAAATCCCCTTTACAAATGAAAAATATTCAATCAAAAGGAATATTCAATTAACAGGGATTTGGTCACTTCCATACATTCTAGTGATAAACTGCAATTACTCTATTGTATCTTGCCAGAGCTCATTGAGTTCTGTTAAACAAGATGCAATAGATTTAGTGTTTACACTGGATGTACTGAGGCAAAACAGGTCTATAAACATAGGGAATTCAGTGGCTGTCAAGAGTAATTCTTAAACAGATCATAAGATTCTTATTCAATGAACACGAATTTACTCTAACAGAAACTTATGTCACTTATTGAAAAAATGTGCATTTCCAAACTTTTTTTTATCAGATCAAGAGCACAGAAATAGGCATCCACCTTTGAAGAAGAAAACTGACACCCAAAGCACAGGTTACCAAAACCAATTTTACCTGTAATGCAGAGCCAAGACCCCTTGCTCACAACTATCTTCTTATCACTAATTGTTGAAAACAGGAGATTAATTCTTAACCTGTTATTTTTTTTTTATTTTTATTTTTGAAGGGTGGGGTGGGGTGGGGAGTTGGGAGGAGGTTTAATGACACTTTCTACAGCTAGGGTCACCTCATGTTGGACAATTTCATGGGTGGAGGAAGTCGGAGTACCTGAAGATGACCCCCAAGCAATGGCAAGCAACTATCCAATTCTCCAACATACTAACTGCAGATGAGCAGGGTTAGCACTGGCTGAAGGCAAGTGCACCATTGATGTGCAGAGCCCCTTAGTACACATTGTAAACAAGCACCCACATAGGCAATCAAGCTTAAGTGCCTTGCCCAAGGACACATTTTTTGTTACCCCCTGTGGGGAATCGAAAAAATGGAATTTTCTGTTTGAAGTCCAATACTATAACCTATGAGACACAGCTGCTTAGCATTTTCTTTAATTTCTCACAAAATCCAGTGAAATCAAAGCAGCCATGACTTGCTTTGATAAAAAATTCAAGAGTCTGCATCAAGAAATCATTGTTTAAAGAGGATTAATCAGATTTATGCAGGCTTATTTTGTTAAACAGATACCAGTAACTTACCTCTGCTTAGTAACAGAGTATTATTGTTCTGGGTAAGAAACAGTTAAGCACTGTAGGTTAATGATTTGTCAGTTTTAGTGACTAACTGTTAGTAAATTTATCTCTTCACTAATGCTTTTTCAATAAGTATGCTGATCTCAGAAGCTGGAGGTGCCAGGTTCCATCCTCAACTGGGAAAGATTCCTGAGCAACAGAATGCTTTCTTTCAATGTCAGCTGTGGGAATGATGCAATGGAAAAGGTTTTTAGGTGTTGCATACCCAGTAGAAACGATGTGGGGTTTGGCTCCTTGTACCTCACAATGGCAGTATATTTTTGTTTTTCTTTTTAGGGCGGACAGCTCAGCAGGTGGATGAAGTCAGAGTAACCAGAGAGAAGCACCAAGCAGCAGTCCATCTATACCATGTACGAAAAGGGCTCAAGTCCAGGTCATAATGGTGCCAACTGTGCACATTTGAGCAACTGAGTTATGGGTCTTGCTAAAGGACACAATAAAAGTGGGTGAATTAGGACCAAACCCACTGCCTTTATCAAACCCACAAGCTTTTGGGTGATGATGGTGTTATAGTGTACCTTCAACTAACCAGGGGAGGGGCAGCATAAAATGACTTGCCTCAGCACTGAGATACACAGTAAATTTCGGCTAAAAATTTGTACATTATATTTGAAAAAGAGGCAGTAACGTAAACTGTAGATGCTGTCTGCCAATCCTTGTTAAAAGAAATAAGCTATAATGTTAACTTGAATTCTTCTTTGATTTACACTGCTTTAATTTTCATGAAAAGATCTGTTAAGCCCAATTCATTAAAACAATTCCTGCACGACATTTAGAAATTAATCAAAAGAAAAAATATCAAATATCCACTAAGTTTACACCTGTAGACAAGGCAGTTACAAGCCTTGATTTGTTCGGTTTCGCATCGCAAAATGCAAAGCCAAAATTGGGAGCAGCGATGCAATAGCTGGAACTGATTGGTGTTTTTTTTACTTCGGGATGAAATCTTTGAATGCAAAAAGTATTCTCACAATCACCGAGTTGGATTGTAGATGTATAATGAGTATGCAAAAAATATGTGTATAGCATATATCTCTTCTCATTGGTGAGTGGGAAAATCCTGATGTTGAACAGGAATGTCAGGGACATAAGTTTGCGTATTTTTGGCAAGTAAACACGCGTCTCATGAAACTGAAAGTACAATATGTCACAAGGAAGACTTTAAATGTGTTCTGGAACTCAGCACAATGTACACAGCGAGAATATAGGATAATGAAAGTGTCAATGACACTGTAGCTTAACTTGTCTGTGTGTTGAGTTTGATGAAAAGGATAATGTTCAATGTTTATGAAAGGATTATGAAAGAAGACAAGAACTGTGATAATTGGGAAAATGTTAATTTCTGTTCCCTGTTTATTGTGTTTTTAATAAAAATAATATGAGGTGTAAACTGTACTAAAGGGGTGGGTTAATGTGGCCCTCACAGTAAATGTATGTGGCCCTCACAGTTAACGTATGTCAACGAAAGTTACCAAGTTACAGTGAAATTATTCCATAACGAGTCATCCTATCAAGTTACAATGAAATCCCTTCATAAATATGGCCTGTAGACTGTGCTAAAGGTTTTCGGGCTTCAGGCCTGTGAACAAATCACGGTTGACTGATTGCAATTAAAAGGGGACGTCCTCATTTCGATATTATACTGAGTCATTCTACCAAGTTACAATGAAATCCCTTCACAAATACGACCTGTAGTCTGTACTAAAGTTTTTCGGATTCTGGGCTTGGGCAGCCATCATGGTTGAAAGATCGCGACAAAAAGGGACGTTCTCATCTGGGCATTATCTGGAGTGATCCTACGAAGTTACAATGAAATCCCGTCATAAATATGATCTGCAGACTGTGCTAAAGGTTTTTGGGTTTTGGACGTTCTCATCTAGACATCATATGAAGTCAACCTACCAAGTTACAATGAAATCACTCCATAAATAAGACCTGTAGACTGTGCTAAAGGTTTCTGGGTTTTGGGCTCGGGCAGTCGTCATGGTAGACAGAACGCAACCGAATGGGGAAGTTCTCGTCTAGACATCATACGGAGGAATCCGACCAAATTACAATGAAATCCCTTCATAAATACGACTTGTAGACTGTGCTAATGGTTTTTGGGCTCGGGCAGCCATACCGGTTGATCGATTGCGACCAAAAGGGGACGTTCTCATCTAGACATGACCCCAAACTTGCATATGAAATTTTGTGATGATCAGACAAGAACTATGGGGTGTAGTCTGTGCTAAAGGAAAATGTGAACAGACTCACAGACTTCCGCAAGCATGATGGCAATAGCTTATCTTGACTTTGTCAAGTTAAGCTAAAAATTAGCTGAGTGTGTTGATATATTAAAGATGGATCAACCGATATCATAGCAATGTATTTTTTTACCTGGACTCAGCTAGCACTTGAACACTAGTAACTGAATAATATAATTTCTCTTCATGCACTTTGAAAAATGAGTTTGAAAGTAAGACTCAGTTACATTCCCAGATACATGGAAATTGAGTCTTTCAGGTCAAATTTTCACACTCCGGACCAAACCACGGTCAGCCCAGAGAATCCTTGGACCCTCAACTTGTTCTACAAAAACATTGCTAATCAATTTTCTGTGAACAAATCAAGGCCTGAGTTATAGTGAAAGACTTCATTTCTAACTTACACAAAAAAGTGACTGAAAATTACTTGCTAATTTATTTGCAATGTAGTACAAGCAAAATGGATTGAAGGTCATGTGCTAAATACTCACTGGAAACATCTCTCCCTAAAATGAAAGTTCTGCACATAAAAATTGTATATACTTTCAGAAAATATCAATGGATTCCTCATGAAGCATTCTGGAAAAAAGTTATTCCAAATGGCCCTAAGATGCAGACAAGAGAGTCAGGCTATTTTAACATTTTAGTTATCTGAAAAGAAAACCTAGACTAATTATTAACACCAAGAAGCCTCAAGTTGAGTCTACTGACCTGTGATGTAGTACAAAAGATGCTCTGGCACTGACAGTCAGGTTAATAGTGGGTGGGGAGAGTCATAAAATCTGAGCAGTTGTTTCTAGCCAAGCTCTGTCTGCTTAAACTGCTTTGAAATAGTTGAATCATGTGTATACTTCCTTAAAAACTCTACCAGTAGGTTGCATTTATCTTGACAGTGTTTCTACATCATTGTTGGCTGCCTGTACAGGCAGCCAACAATAATGTATAAATACAGTTAAGGAATCTGTGTACATGTATATATGGTAGTGGTTTTTATTATCATAAAATTAATCTGAGTATTTACGGGTTAATAGAATCACACTTGTTTCCCAGCCAGGCCTGAAAATAAGCAGTCGGACATTTTCAGAGTGAGGTCCCCAGAGGGTGAATTTGATGATGCTATCCCATACAGTAGGCCAATTTATCCTCTGGGTACCGCTTTCTGTTTAGTTTTGAGACCCTGATTCAGATTGAGGTTCACAGAAGGTATAAATTTAATGATGTGCAGGGTAGAATCACTAAATTCAGTCTGCTTATTTTCTGGCTTGTTCCCAGGCCTTAAGACTGAAGCACTATTATTATTATTTATTGGTGTTTAAGGTCACATATTTATGCACAATGGCTAATCATGACCATGACAGTTTTACGGGTGGAGGAAGCCGGAGTACCCAGAGAGAACCACCGAGCAACAACGAGCAGCTGCCAGCTCCCCAACATCGTAACTCTGCACTGCAGCACAGGCAGGATCAGATTGGTTGAAGACATGCGCACCATTGACGTGCAGTATGCCTTAGTACATGGCGTCATCGTGCCCCCACGCAGGCAATGGAGATGAAGTATCTTGCTCAAGGACACAATGCGGTTGCCACAGGTGGGATTCGAACCGAGGACCTCTCGGCTTGTAGCCTGCACCTCGACCTACTGAGCCACCGCGCTCCCTGACTGAAGCACTGATCTTTTTTCAATTATGAAAGGATTTAGTATACTACCATCTTGAAAGAATAGTTTTTTCTTCAAATTTTGTCTTCACATTTCATGATTATTTGTTCATCTACAAAATTTGCAAAAGAAGTCTGTTATGTAATATCAAAGCATTGGGCCATTTCCAAATCATTTTCTAGCATAAATTGAAAAAGTTAATGTTTATTTGAAGAAATAATTTGTGTTCTGCTTTTTTTTTTATTTCAACTGCTAAAATGATATTCTTCTGCAAAGACCAAAAAAAAAATAAAAAGATTTGGAAAATAATAACCTTTTTATGAAGTTGCATAATAAACCTTTTGTAAAGACTACGTATGCCAAATTACTTAAATTGGCTAAATCTTGTTTAAAAAAACCTTTTTAAGAGATGTATTGAAAAAAGACAAAAATTGATACAAACCATCAGGAGTACTATAATCTCCCTCTTCTTCCACAATTTCTGCATAATCTGATATACCTGTAAAATATAATGTACCATTTTACCTTGGATTAAATCTTAATGCCCCAGATGGTTTTCTTAAATTTGTCCCTACACAAAATCCCACTGATCAAGAGGCTTAGTAATGATTTCTTGGCTGTCTGTACCAGGAAATAATGCCAGGGTAATTCAACAGTAGTCTGAAACATAAGAGGTTAAAAGCTATGTCTGAAGACTTTACGTAACACAATTATTGGATGACCCTTGCAAAAAAATAAATAAAAATTATATGTGAAAAAAATAAGTATTTTCATTGTTTGCCTCAATCACATAACTTAGGGCCACTTATTTCAACAAGTTCATTCCAACAATAGGTTATAAGCTGTTTCTGAGGTCAGAATTGAAAAATAATAAATAAAATTTGGATGGTAATTTTTTTTTGAATAGCACTGGAAAGATATGGCCATAATGTTAGACGAATAGTATAACTTTCTGTACATCGATATCAAGAATCAAAATTTCAATTTGCAGATTTTTCCCATAATGCAACTAGGGATTTAACCAGTTCATTTTTGTTTGACAAAGCTCATTGAGCTCTGTCAAACAAGACTCAATTGGTTAAATTCCCAGCTGTACTGTGGCAAAAATTGTTGCTTAAAATTTCAGTGTGCAGAGGGTTAAATTAAAGCTTCAATTTTTCCGAGTTTGCCAGCATTGTTGGTCTTTTTAATTCTTCAGCCCCACAGAGCAGCAGAATCAAAATCGTTCTGAACTTTTTACTACTACATTGTCTACTGCCAAATTTTCCTTGAACCCTTGAAGGCCTGGATATTTTCTTAAACATTTTGGCACACTTTACAGCACACAGCCAGTGGCCCTGCAGTTGTTTCTGGGCAGGTCTTGACTATTAACAGAGAAAACTATCAATGTACTTGGAATGTAACTTTCAAGTTTACCTGAAGACTACATGTTAGGGTTGCAGAAAAAAGTGACCAAAGTTGCAATCTGACCTTTAAAGGGTAAAGGCAAAATACACTGTCAGTGCTTTATTCAACATATGTCTGCATAAAGAATGCTGGGAAGTTAGTAGACCTTTTGTTAATGTTGGAAAAGAAATTTTTTTTTTATCCTTAAATCTTCCTGAACCTAATGGTATCCCTAAATCCTCATGAACCTAATGTGATCAGAATCTTTTGAAACCAAAAGACTCTTAACCCTGAAAGGCCTACTTCCAACTTTCACGACCTCAGAACAGGTGCCTTTAACATACCATCATGAGTAGGTCCTGCTGATAATAAAGAAATTACATAGGCAGTGGTTTCAAGTTTCGTCTGCCTGTCAAGGCAACCAAGACTTGACTAGAAATCCCTGTTAAGCCACTGGACGTGTACAGGCTATGGTCAGGTGTGAATTCAGATCAACTGGCCAGGTCCTTTAGGGTTAGGTGAACAAGAGGGGTGTGTCCATCCCCATTAGATCACAATGCATGGCATGCAATAAACCTAGGCTTATTACAAATCTGCAAAAAATGTCTGGTCATACACATGCATAGCAAAACAGGTAAGAAATTTTGTAAGTCCACAGTAACAAAAAAGTCTAACATTGGATTAAAAAAGTCCAAAATCTCCGAAAAATATCCGACCAAGGGTTAATGTCATCTTATATTGATGCATTCAACACATATGTGAAATATGAAAGCCACAGCATACTGGTGGTAGACTCCACTCATGTATAGCAAAAAAGGTCAGAAATTTTCAAAGTCCACAGAGACAAAAAAGTCTAACATTGCATTAAAAAAGTCCAAAATCTCCGAAAAATATCCGGCCAAGGGTTAATGTCATCTTATATTGATGCATTTAACACATATGAAATATAAAAGCCACAGCGTACCAGTGGTACCCTCCACTCATGTATAGGAAAAGGTGTCAGAAATTTTCTAAGTCCACACTGACAAAAAAGTCTTACATTGCAAAAACACTAAAATTCAATAAAATATCACTGGGTAAGGGTCTGTGGGTGATTGTAAACCATAGAAACACAGTATGAGGTGCATAGCAACAGGGCTGAAAGTCAAAGTGGGCTCGTACAATAACTTTAACACAAGTGTTGACGCCGACATGCCTCGGATCATGACATAAGTTCATAAAACTTCGTTGGTCAGCTGAAAACTGAATGCACAGTGATCTGCATTTCATTCTTTCAACAACAAACTCCATATATGGTTCTGGTATTTTGTTATCACTCACAGAACTGTATTGCACATGGCAAGAAGGTGTAGAACTCAATACCAATGTTTTCTTCGGTGGGGTTGAGGTGAGGAGAAAGCTTGTTAATATCCTTGTAAATGAAGAAGAAAAATAAAAAAAATTGTATTAAATGTGATTAGAGGTAACCTAAACTCACCCCATCTTACACCCTGGACAAATTTACCCTCGAATGTCGAATGTGAGCTCGATATCTTTAAAACTGTCAGAATGCATAGCAAACAATGGCAGAGGGAGACAGATACACATTCAATTTTATATAATCGATTAGTAGGATGAAAATATGTTGGTGTGTAAAATATATCTGATAATCTCTCAGTTAAAACCAAACTGTTAACCCTCTGCCCTCTGTTGTCCAAATCTTGAAACCAATTCTCTATATCTACCATTTGAGATATATTGAGTTTTACAGCTCCAACATTTTCTCCATAATTCATAGCTGAGCATTTAATAAACAGGGTCATCGCACCATTTGGAGAATGGAAATCCATAAAATCCAAGATGAATTTTAGTCAATTTCAATGATTTTTCAAGCTTGAAATGCCCCAAATTACATAATTTATTAGAAATTTCTCAGAAATACAAAATATACTGTTAATCGAGTCCAAAACACGAAACATTTTTCCCAATAAATTAAAGTTGGTCTACCTAATTCAGACTTTTCTGTCACTTGGCCTTTATCAATAAGAAAATGGCTAGGCACTATGTAATGTGCATTACGAAATGTATTCATAAAAAGATGGACAAAATTAGTGAATTCAGGTGCAATTTGTGTTCTTGATGAAGTCCATGTGGCTGAAAATTGGGGTAAAATTTAATATTTCATAATGTTTTATGGCTGACATGGGATTGAATAATTTGGGATAATTTTTTGTGAAATATGTTTTTGGAGAACTACAATCTTATGATTTTTAATATCTGAAACCAAAATATACTCACGTTCATTGGGACTTAACAGTTCCTGGCCACCACCAATCATTGATCCTCTTACACTGAAAAAAATCAGGTCAACGATATGAGTAAAGTCAAATGGAATAACAAACACTTCAATAGCAAATTAACTCTTTACCCAACGCAGATATCAAAATGTATTATTTTAAATATCATTTTTAAAATTAAAAAAAACAATTTCAACAAAATCATATCATGTGACCTCCTCATTGGAACGAGACCGATGAGCTCGTTCCAATGAGGGGTCACATGATATAGTTTTGTTGAAATTTGTTGAAAAATAATATTTTCTCGACTGCTGAATTTACATATTACGCAGGTGGATGTGGCCGATTCATTATTTATTTATTTAATTAATAGTGTTTAAGGTCACAAATTTCTGCACAATGACTAATCATGACCACGACAGTTTTATGGGTTTAGGGAGCCAGTGTACCCAGAGAGAACCACCAAGCAGTGGCAAGCAACAATCAGCTCCCCAACATACTAACTCCACACAAGCAGGGTTGGCATTGGTTGAAGACAAGAGCACAATCGACGTGCAGTATGCCTTAATACACAACACCATCCTGCCCCCACTTGGGCAATGGGAGGTGAAGTGTTTTGTCCAAGGACACAACGTGGTTGCCGCAGGTGGGATTCGAACCAAGGACCTCTAAGGTTGCAGCCTGCACCTCTACCTACTGAGCCACCAAGCCCCCGGCTGATTCATTAGCCAAAGGGTTAAAGAGGAGTAGGCAAACATGTGCCATCTATTTAGGCAAGGGTAGCAACTAGCAAATAACTGTCTGCAATACCAAAACAGTGTCATTTAAAAAAAATAAATACATTCCTTTAAATTATCAAAATACATATTAACATCTTGAAAGAAAACCGCACAGATATGGATGTCAATGGAAAAAGCTCTTCAAATTTGTTTCCGTGATAACCATATTGGTAAAAGTTTTGATACACAGTGACAGCATATTGTTTTCAAGCTAAAAGTTGAAATTCTATTGACCTGATAGGGATTTATTATCCCAAACCATGTAGTTATAAGAATGGGGTCCATCCAAACTGCCGTTAACCCACCCGGACCCATTTCTTGTCATCACATTTTATAGAAAACATTCAAACCTGCTACACTTAGGTGGCAGGGGACTGCTTATCCCATGGCATTGCATTTGTTTGTTTAATGGAATTTAATGAGACTTTTAACAGTCAGGAACATATAGTGTCGGGACAGTTTTACAGGAAGCCAGAGTGCCTTAAAGGAGCCAGTGAGCAGCAGCGAATAACAGCAGAACTCTCCAACTTACTAATCCAGCACAAGCAGGGTTAGCATTTTTGGAGGGCACCATCAGCATGCTGTACAACTTAGAACCATGCATCACTCTGCACCACTCATGGTATGGAATAGGTCAGGATTGAACCATTGCACTCTCCAATCTGATTGGTCCAATGTGCTGGAAGGGCATTGGGTACTTGCCTTATTTTTTGTTTTAGGGAAGGCCTAAAAAAATAAAAAATCTGTTTCTCAGGTCCTCCCACATGGTCCTTCTGGCTGCCGCATGCTCTCTTTTTATAACCAATGTAAATTTAAAAAAAATTAGAGGCTCTAAAGAGCCTGTAATTGCTCACCTGGAACTAGATATAAAAATGTGATTTCCCATGGGCTTTCCATGGTAACTATGAGCTGCAATTGTGGCCATGTTTGCAACATTACATCAGCATTACATGAGGATCATTGGTAGAAGGGGTCTCAGTTCTCAATCATGTGAAGTTTCAAAACATTTAACTTTTGTAGTTTCAGAAGGGAAGTTTTTTGCAAAATCCATCAGTCAGAATCAGAGAATATTTTCCAACCAATGGGAACAAAAAGAGGATTGTTTGTAGAGGGCCTCCTTGAGACCATTCCTGCAACGTTTGGTTCATGTTGGCTCAGCAGTTCCAGAGAAGAAGATGAAAATGTGATTTCCCAGAGAGTTTCTATAATAACTATAAGCCGCAATTGTGGCCATGGTTGCAACACGATCAACATTAAATGAGGATCGTTGGTAGAGGGGGTCCCAGTCATCAACCATGCAAAGTTTTAATACATTTGGCCCTGTGGGTTCAGAGGAGAAGATTTTTGAAAATCCACCAATCAGAATCAAAGAATGCCTCTGGCGGCCATGTTTTCAAATGCATGAGAACAAAATGAGGATCGTTTGTAGAGGAGCTCCCACAGACTATCCCTGCCGGGTTTGTTTTCATGTCAGCTCAGTAGTTCCAGAGAAGAAGATGAAAATGTGATTTCCCATAGGGTTTCTATAGTAAATATAAGCCGCAATTGTGGCCATGTTTATAACCCAATCAACATTAAATGAGGATCGTTGGTAGAGGGGGTCCCAGTCATCATTTATGTGAAGTATCAAAACATTTCGCCTGGCAGTTTCAGAGGAGAAGATTTTTGAAAATCCACCAATCAGAATCAAAGAATGCCTCTGGTGGCCATGTTTTTCAACCCACGAGAACAAAATGAGG
Organism: Pictodentalium vernedei; assembly: GCA_031216915.1. NCBI lineage: Eukaryota > Metazoa > Mollusca > Scaphopoda > Dentaliida > Dentaliidae > Pictodentalium > Pictodentalium vernedei. The sequence goes on from CM062293.1 coordinate 222,174,878, forward strand.
ATCGTTTGTAGAGGATCTCCAATAGACTATCCCTGCCAGGTTTGTTTTCACATCGCCTCAGTTTTTCCAGAGAAGAAGAGGAAAATGTGATTTCCCATAGGATTTCTATAGTAACTATAAGCCGCAATTGTGGCCATGTTTACAACCTGATCAACATTAAATGAGGATCGTTGGTAGAGGGGGTCCCAGTCATCATTTATGTGAAGTATCAAAACATTTGGATTGGCAGTTTCAGAGGAGAAGATTTTAGAAAATCCACCAATCAGAATCAAAGAATGCCTCTGAGGCCAGGTTTTTCAACCCACGGGTACAAAATGAGGATCATTTGTAGAGGATCTCCAATAGACTATCCCTGTCAGGTCTGGTTTCACGTCGCCTCAGTTTTTCCAGAGAAGAAGATGAAAATGTGATTTCCCATAGGGTTTCTATAGTAATGTAAGCTGCAATTGCGGCTATGCTTGCAACCCGATCAACATTAAATGAGGATCGTTGGTAGAGGGGGTCCCAGACATCATTTATATGAAGTTTCAAAACATTTGGCATGGCAGTTTCAGAGGAGGAGATTTTTGAAAATCCACCAATCAGAATCAAAGAATGCCTCTGGAAGCCATGTTTTTCATCCGACGGGAACAAAATGAGGATCGTTTGTAAAAGACCACCCATAGACCATTCCTGCCAAGTTTGGTTACAGAGAAGATGAAAATGTGAAAAGTTTACGGACGCCGGACGACGACGGATGCCAAGTGATGAGAAAAGCTCACATGGCCTTTTAGGCCAGGTGAGCTAATAAAAATTAAATGGTTTATGTATGATATTTTTAAACAAGAGCACTGCCTAGCGGGGCAACATACGCCTGTCAAAATTGGACCATGCACAAGTTTCTTTGGGGTAAAGTTTGAAATTTTTGTTGACTCGACTATGTCTGTCCCCCACATCCAATCATTGCCCAATCCCCTGCCCTTCATATTAAGCGATCTGAGGTCTTCACAATCGTCAGAAGTGTACCCATACGCGCAACTAGTAGAAAGCTGTATGACAGAGGGCCACCCTTATGTACACCACCATACATGGTATGGGTACATATAGAAATGGATTGGAGGAGTGCCTAATTTGACGGATAAAGGGTTAATATCTCCGGATCAAATTTTTAGATTTACATAACAAGATATTATGCCCATGAAGCTGCGTATTAAATTTGAAAAGAATCTGATTAAGTTCACGGTCTGTAGAACACGGAAAGCATAATTTGCCTGATTTTTAAGTATTAAAGGGCAATAACTCCTACGAAAATCGACAAACATGACCCGAATTTGCACTTGTGCGAGATACCATGCTCATGAAGCTGCATATTAAATTTCAAAAGAATCTGATTAAGTTCACGGACTGTAGAGCACAGAAAGCATAATTTGACTGATTTCTAAGTATGAAAAGGGCAATAACGACCCAAATATGAACTTGTGCGATATATTATGGCCATGAAGCTGCGTATTAAATTTGATAAGAATCTGATTAAGTTGACGGTCTGTAGAGCACGGAAAGCATAATTTGCTCGATTTCTAAGTATTAAAGGGGAATAACTACTAGGAAAACTGTCGAGCATGACCCAAATTCGAACTTGCGCGAGATCTTATTCTGGTTGTGCAGTACATCAAATATTTTTTAAATCCGATTGAAATCACGCTCTGTAGAGCATGGAATACAACTGCCCCCGGACGGATAGACGGACAGCGGATGGACGGACAGCGCCATAACATAATACGTCCGTTTTTCAAACAGGCGTATAAAAATTGATAAATTTGTCCCTTGAGTGCAAGAAAGCTTTGCAATGCTTTAGCATTGCAAAGCCTTCTTGCTCTCAAGGGATGAAATACACCACGACCCATGCTATTCCGTAGATTATGAGGCCTAAAACATAAACCAAGAACATGAACATTTGATGGCAAAGAAATAATTGCAGAAATAAAAAATAAAATAAAAAAACGCTCGCAAGCAATTTTATAAATAATGGCTAGAGAAACAGAAGATCTACTTTGTGTAGCCTAAGAATGCTGAGAGAGAGGGTGATAATTTATCATTCACAGAAAGGAATGAGACAAGCTTGAACATAACCCACTTTATTATATGACTATGTAATTTAAACACTAAAAATCACTGCTGTTTGACAATCTTTTCCTGGTCCCCAAAAATCCACAGTGTGGAATCCGATTCTGTATAACAATAGTATGACAGACTATTTACGGGTGCATTCGAATTCGCATAATTAGTTGTTCCCGTCACAGTGAGTACTTTACTCCAAGCTGGAATGGGTGCGCTCAAACGGCGATCCAAGTTTTTTATCGTATTCATGAATTTTTTATCGTATTCATGCACATGAGGGGAATTCCCCAGGAGTGTGCACTTGTTACAAAAAGAAGTTCAAACAAAAATAGTTCTTTTTTACTTCAATCCAATTTACCAAAAAAGAGGTTGGGGAGAATCATTAATGGTAGCGTTGGCATTTGATGTTGAACTATAAGTCATATAGTTTTATCACTACAGTGAAGTGATCTGGGTTGTCGAATCACATCTCATTGAGGTCAGATGGACGGATGAAACTCGCTGCCTCTGGCACCTCGTTTGATCCGGCAATCTGACCTCAACTCGACGTGATACTACGACCCAGATCACTTCACTGTAGCGATAATATGTATTTATCACACAATCGCTATCAAATACTGCAAAGTCTCTGTGATGTAACATTAGGTGGTTTGGAAATAAAACTGAATTAATCTTCTCTTTTTTTGAAGTCACACATTATATGATAAAAAGAATCTCAATTTATCACAATTTGAAATGAAATTTCTGAACATTTTTAACTAAAACGGAATCTCAGCTTGGTTAAATCTCAACTCATGTAAATTTTAGTGAACTTGGTTCCAAAATTTGAAATCAAATTGTAACTCAAGAGAGATCCTTCATGTGAAAGTTATGAAGCTAGTCTCAAAATAACTAAGGTTATTTCTCACTATGTTGACCAAGAGGCTAAAAGAACTACAGATTTCATTGTAGGGTCATCAAGTTGCTATGTATTTAGAATCTTGATAGAACTGAGAAGCTGAAACAAAACATTTTTCTAGTTTTAAGTTCATGATGAAATCGATTATTACCTGGGTTGAGGTGTTCTTGGTAAACTGTCACCTGCAAAAGACAATTATGTGAGAACAATTTAAGCCCTTTCCAACAGTGTATCACATTACTGAGTTAATGAGAGAAATTTGTAAAATGAAAACAAAGTGAGCGGGGCTCACGAGAAATCCCTCCCCCCCCCTCCTCTCCCGTTTAGCCATCTGAAGGCGATTCAATTAACCGTTTATCCAACGAAACGGACAAAGCCAGCCAGCATTATTATACAAAAATTTCTCTTCAATTTCAAATTTTATTATGTTTTCAATTTTTGTCTCAAAAACAAGCTTAAGAATCCTCATTAAAACGAGCTCATTGAGCTCATTCCAATGAGGGGTAATAAGCTAAAAAAATATTTTTTATTGTTACTCAAGAATTTATTTTCTAAGTGTCATCTGCTATCCACATTGGGTGAAGGGATATCAGATTGTTGTCAGTACAGTGGAGCCCTGTTAATTGAATAACAATTTTGTCAGTAAAAATTATTCCATTAACAGGAGTATTCAATTAATAGGGATTAGTCATATTTCTATATTTTAGAAACAAACTGAACTTTTAATAGATTAAATACCAGTATTTGATTTACTGAGGCAAAACTGTTTTATAAACAAGGGGCCTTTGGTGATTGTCAGGGTAATTTCTTGATATATCACAGCTTTATTTATTCAATTAACAGGAGTATACTCTATAACGCATATGCAATTAAAAGGTCAAATCTGTACTGAAGGTATGGCAAATGGTTTTGTGTTTCGAAATTATACTCAACAAGTTAGCCCAAAACCAAATTTGGTTGTGATCAATTCATCCAAACTCAAGTTAAAATTTGGACAACATAAAAACCATGTTTTCTAAGTCGAAAAAGGACCATCACTCTGGTGAAAATCAACGGACCATGTCCATTTTCAAACTTAACCTGCATTACCTCCCAGGTAAGCCGTATATCATATTTGGTTACGATGAATTCACCCAAACTCAAGTTGAAATTCAGACGCCAAAGTGTTTTGGATGGACGGACGTCTCGATGCATGGATGGGGCAGCTCAATGCATTGACAGACAGATGCATGGACGGACAGATGGACATCGCTCATTACTATAAAAGAAAACTAAATTTACTGCAGGGGAAAAAAAATCTATTTATAGTAACAGTGACCTTTGACCTACTGATCCCAACGATCGACACCACAAAAGCAATCACAATATCAAGTTATAGCTTTGGACACAAAAGAAAACCTAAGTTATTGCATGGAAACCAAAAATCTATGAAAATCTATTTATAGTAACAGTGACCTTGACCTCTAACCTACTGACCCCAAATGCAATCCCAATGATGGACACCTCAAATGCAATCGCACTATGAAGTTATAGCTTCGTACACACAAGAAAACTAAAGTTATTGCATGGAAATCAAAAATCTATTTATACTAACAGTGACCATGACCTTTGACCCCAAATGCAATGCCAACGGTCGACACCTCAAATGCAATCAAAATATGACGTTATACCCTTCATACACAAAAGAAAACTAAAGTTATTGCATGGAAACCAAAAATCTATTTATAGTAACAGTGATCTTGACCTTTGGCCTATTGACCCCAAATGCAATCCCAACAATCGACACCTCAAGTGTAATCACAATATGAAGTTATAGCTTCATACACAAAAGAAAACTAAAGTTATTGCATAGAAACCAAAAATCTATTTATAGTAACAGTGACCTTCACCTTTCACCTACAGATCCCAAAAGCAATCCCAATCATCATCCCATTACAAGCAGCCTACCTGTGAAGTATGGGTACTGTGTGACCAATGGGAGAAAAGTTATTGCCCGGAAAAGAGTGTGATGGATGGATGGACGGACAGATCGACGAATGGACAGACAGACGGACAGATGAATGGATGGACGAATGGACAGAAGGATGAATGGACAAAGTGATTACTCTATACCCCCCTTTTATGGGGGGGGGGGGGGTATAATAAGCATCTCAGCACATGCTCTCACACTGGCTGTTAAATTGCCAGTATAGACATGAGTCTTCAACAGGGCTTAAAATCCATGCAAGAATCAGAATTGATTCTCATGATTCTCACTTGGAAAACGATGAGAATCAACTTTGATTCTCACAAATTGTTCATTTAATTCTTGTCATAGATTCTGAGAGTGTCCCAGAAGGGCTGGGGAATTCTACTTATTTTTTGCTCCCTCATAATAAGGTAACATTTGGACTTGGCAGTCGTGTCCAGTGAAGTCTAGGCTGCCCACACAAACAGCCAAGACTTCACTAGAAACCACTTCTTAGGTACTGTAACTTCCATCTGCAAGACTGCCAAAAGCCTATATGTTGGGACATGTGTTCTACATGTAATTTATTTATTTATTAGTGATTGAGGTCACATATTTCTGCTCAATGCTAATCGTGACCGCAACATGAAGATAAAGTCAAGTTTATTCAATCGTTAAAACCCAGGACTTCCACCCCAAGCACTGGTGACCGGGTCTTATTTTACCAGCAAAATAGAGCCTGTTTACCACAGTAAACTGCTTCACTTCCCTGAGTTCCCATGGGGAGCATGTACATGTAAGAGAAGAACCTAACCAAAATAGAAGCTAGGCCCACAAGGGTTAAATTCTAGTAAATATATGGATATGAGGTTCGAGTTTCACTATGAAATATGTGCTGGTCACACTCGCAGGTGTAGACCAGTACTCTCGAATTTATGAACTGGAAATTGAGTCTTGTGGCAGGAGTTTGCGGGAAGCATCACAGCTTCACTTTCATAGATGCTTTAAATGTGATAAACACAGTGCAATGGCCACTGCAATTGAAAAAGGCTTCCACGAAGGAAAGCAAAATGCTTGTGTTCATCACATTTAATTTTAAAGGTGTTACTATTTGATTCTTGTCAATCTGCTAAGACAGCTTAACATTTCAGGATTACCATGTCTTTCTTTTTCTTAACCCTTTACCTCACATGACAGACGTATCCTGATATCCAGCAAGAACCACTTGCAAAGATCTCCAATTAAACATCAGGATTTTTACCCAAAAATAAAGTTTATGGACCCAGCACTGAACTCATTCCACTTTTTGAGGCAAACAAATGATGATAAAGAAAATTACTCAATGCAGACAATATCAAAATTCAACAAAACCATATCATGTGACCCCTCAATGGAATGTGCTTGTTCCAATGAGAGGTCACATTATAAAGTTTTGTGGAAATTTTAAGAAAAAATAATTTTTTCAACTATTTAGTTGTATATTATGAAGGTGGGTACAGACCATTCATTAGGTAAAGGGTCATATGTATTATATAAAAAAAAAAAAAAGAAAAAGAAAGGTTAGATGAAAAGTTTATGGCCACCTTTTTTCAGATTCAAGTCCAACAGACTGTTAAGTAGGGGTGGGAAGATTTCTTGATGCATCAGTGTATTACGATTGTACATATCTTATACTTAATAGGCTTTACAATTCAAACAAATACATGCCAATAATGATGACATACAAATCTGCAGTTCACAGATCATCATATTATCTACAGAGTGGTCCAGGAACTGCAGATTTCTGTGTTGGGTCCTGAAGTTGCTATCTATTTAGCAAGTTAGTGAAAAACTGTTTAATAGTGTTAATGGTAACTTTCAGAATCTATGTCTCTATCATCCTGCAACATAAGTATAAAGTCAAGTTCTACTAATAGTTGATACTTTTGCTGGTCCCACTCCACGGTTGGTTTCGGAATATTACCCAACTATATCTTGTTTGGACAGAGCTCTGTCAAACAGGATACAGTTGGTTAAATTTGCAACTGCAGTATGGGCAATTTGTTGCTGAAAACATTGGGTTTTTTTCTGCAGAATAGTGTAAGGATTTAACTTATTAATTCCAACTATTTTCAGGTCTGTTTTGTAAATTAACAGCAAAAGCACCCCCCCCCCCCCTGACACCCCTTCCCCCCATAATATTGAGGGATAAATGCCAGAGAAACAAGAATTTTTTTTAATGGGCCTCAGGAAATTGCTTATAATTATGTTGTCAACTTTTGAGGACTTTAACCACAGGCATTGGTTACCAGGTCTTATTTTTCCAGAACAAAACAAGAGCAATGCAAAGCATGACATATGCCCCCCCCCCCCCCCACACACACACCCATTGTCCCCCCCCCCCCCCTCCCCCATTGTGACATAACTAAAATTGGCTAGTTGGACCAAAATTGAAAGGAAGCATTGTCTAGTCATCCACATGTAACCCCTAAAATTATGATTTGATCAAATTAGCAGTTCTTTAGTAATCTGGAGGAAACCAAAAGTTAACAAATGGATGATGGATGGACGGACCAAGGACCAATTGACATGGTGAAAACATAATCTTCCACAAAAATTAAGAATTGTGCCACTTCCCACTTACTGCAAGTGAATACATACATCTGCCCCCTAGGTTAGTTTATTTCTTTCTTGGGGGTTAAACGACACTTTAAACAGCCAGGGTCACATCGTGTCGGACAGTTTCACAGGTGGAGGAAGCCTGGAGAGAACCACTGAGCAGCTGCGAGAAACTGTCAGACTCTCCAACTTAACAATCAGGTACAAGCAGAGTTAGCAGCGGCTGAAGGCAAGTGAAGCATTGGTATACAGTGCACATCATGACAGTGCCTCCATGCAGTCAATCAGTACTTCTCAGATGGTGAAGAACTGAATCACCCTGTTTGTACTGTAACTCCTATAAATTTAAAAGTTTAACTGGTAGAGTGCTAAATTATTTTTGGTCCTTAAAATATTTTTGAGCATCTTTGCCTTGTTACAATTTATGGATGAGTGCCAGGCACTCTCCCATAAATTGTAACAAGGCAAATCGTAACAAATAAAATAATATCACTTCAAAGGTAATATGAAACACATCCACAGAATATGAAGCCTTTAAATTGTGGTACCGGCACTTCAGAAGAAAGCCCAAATATGGGCTTCCAGCACTCTACCAGTTAAAAATTTTCGTTTGTGAATAATATCAAAATAATGAATCTGCATTTTCACACCAGCAAAACTAAATGTATCATAGCACCATTTACGTCTTGATGTGGGTCTTCTGGTGGACTAAATATAATGCTTCTTTCCTATAGCAACCTAACATAATACAGCGCATGAAAGTTATTTATTTTATGACTTGAAAAGGGAATTCATGTTCACAAAAGATGAATTGTAAAGTTTTTAAAAAAAATATATGTTGCAATACTTATTGTACACTGCAGAATCATGATTCTGCCATAATGTAACACCCCTCACTCTGAAGGCAGGCATAAAGGGATATTACTGATGTCAGGAAGGTACAAACCTATACATCTTTAACAACCAAAGGATAACTAGCATTATCTTGGCAATGATTTCAAGTCAACATTCTGTAATTTAAAAATAAAGCAAGAAGACAGGAAACCTCTATCAATCAATAAACATCAAGTATCAAGAACTTTTGCTGATACACATTCAGAAGCAAAAAATCATACCAGTTTTACGAATGATTAAGAAAAGAACAAGAGGTCCCAGGGGACCTGAGGACACTCACCTGACATGATAGCCTAAATATCAACCCAGAGAATTGATTTCAACAAGTTGCATCTGCTCCTCCTAAGAAAAGCTTATACCAAATATCCAAAGATTCTGACCAGTGGATCTAAAAAAAAGAAGATTTTTAAAGAATATTCCTCATATTAAATCCCACAGGGAGCCCATACATGAACCCAGGGACTTGGTTTTAACAAACTTGAATATCACCCCCCTAAGGATGCTGCACACCAAATATCAAAACATTCCGACTGCTGGATCTGAAGAAGATGATTTTTAAAGAAAATTCCTCATTTTGAACTAAGTTACAATTCGAGCTCCCACAGTGAGTCTAAATATGGACCTAGGGGCATGGCTTGAACAAACTTGAATCTCACCCTCCTAAGGATGCTGCATACCAAATATCAAAACATTCCGACTGCTGGATCTGAAGAAGAAGATTTTTAAAGAAAATTCCTCATTTTGAACTAAGTTATCATTCGGGCTCCCACAGTGAGCCCAAATATGGACCTAGGGACATGGCTTGAACAAACTTGAATCTCACCCCCCTAAGGATGCTGCATACCAAATATCAAAACATTCCGACTGCTGGATCTGAAGAAGATTTTTAAAGAAAATTCCTCATTTTGAACTAAGTTATAATTCGGGCTACCACAGTGAGCCCAAATATGAACCCAGGGACTTGGCTTGAACAAATTTGAATCTCCCCCCCCCCCCCCCCCCCCCCCCTAAGCATGGTGCATACCCAATATCAAAAGATTCTGCCTGCTGGATCTTGAGTAGAAGATTTTCAAAGAAATTGGCCTGAAATGCACTACGTTCAAATTTGGGCTCCTTCCTATACTGAGTCCAAATATAAACCCAGGGAGCCGATTTGAACAAACTTGAATCAGATCCACCCCACAATGTTGCATACCAAATATCAAAAGATTCTGCCTGCTGGATCTGGAGAAGAAGATTTTTTTTAAGAAATTTGCCGGAAAAGCACTAAGTGCAAATTCGGGCTTCTATAGTGAGCCCAAATATGAATCCAGGGTGCTGATTTGAACAAACTTAATCAGATCCACCCCACAATGTTGCATACCAAATATCTAAAGATTCTGCCTGCTGGATCTGGAGAAGAAGATTTTTGAAGAAATTTGCCTGAAATGCACTAAGTTCGAATTCGGGCTTCTATAGTGAGCCCAAATATGAATCTAGGGAGCCGATTTGAACAAACTTCAATCAGATCCACCCCACAATGTTGCATACCAAATATCAAAAGATTCTGCCTGCTGGATCTGGAGAAGATTTTTGAAGAAATTTGCCTGAAATGGACTAAGTTCGAATTCGAGCTTCTCTAGTTAGCCCAAATATGAATCTAGGGAGCTGATTTGAACAAACTTGAATCAGATCCACACCACAATGCTGCATACCAAATATTAAAAGATTCTGCCTGCTGGATCTGGAGAAGAGGATTTTTTAAGAAATTTGCTGAAATGCACTAAGTTCGAAATCAGGCTCCTATACTGAGCCCAAATATGAACCCAGGGGGCTGATTTGAACAAACCTGAATCAGATCCACCCTACAATGTTGCATACCAAATATCAAAAGATTCTGCCTGCTGGATCTGGAAAAGAAGATTTTTGAAGAAATTTGCCTGAAATGGACTAAGTTCGAATTCGAGCTTCTGTAGTGAGCCCAAATATGAATCTAGGGAGACGATTTGAACAAACTTGAATCAGATCCACCCCACAATGTTGCATATCAAATATCAAAAGATTCTGCCTGCTGGATATGGAGAAGAAGATTTTTTAAGAAATTTGCCTGAAATGCACTAAGTTCGAAATCGGGCTTCTATACTGAGCCAAATATAAACCTAGGGGGCCGATTTGAACAAACTTGAATCACATCCACCCTACAATGTTGCATACCAAATATGAAAAGATTCTGCCTGCTGGATCTGGATAAGAAGATTTTTTAATCTTTTTCCCATTGCCTACAGTGTTGAAAAGTCCTAAAAAAAGTACCTTGTCATCAAACCGATAGGGATTTTTTTTAACCATTCTATTCTACTGGATAACAGTAAGCTTTATACAAAATAAGAATTCTCTGTGCCGTGCAGTTTTGGAGATATGGCAGTTTTAAGGTTTTTCCTATTTTTAGCTCCCGAGGTTCCCACGGGGCAATGAGAAAATTTTTTTTTGCATCAATCAACTACTTATGACCCATTATCATCTCATATCAAATTTGGTTCAAATCGACCTCACGGTTCTGAAATAGAAATTTTAGGCATGGCCAAAATTTTTGCCCATCCCATAACGAAGGCAAATAATGCCCGACAAACTTCTCTTGAACAAACTTGATTCTAAACCGCAAAAGGACTCTGTATACCACATATCAAGTCTCTGCTACTGGTGGTTCATTAGATTTTCAAAAAATTTGGCCATTTTTTCCCCACTCCTCTGCTCAATATGAGCTGAAACATAATTTGCATAAAAATAAAAATGCCCCTATATAACCACTACTTACATGAAATTTAATTAAAATGTGGCCAGTGGTTTAAGAGAAAGAGGCTCAAACACCACCTTTACGCAGGACAACGGACGAAGAGTGATGAGAAAAGCTCACCCTGACTTTCAGTCAGGTGAGCTAACAAGTCACTGCTGCATCCTTCAGGGAGTGTTCAGCATTTGTAAACAAGAGCACCACAAAGCATGGCATATGTCCCCGATGGTGTCATAAAAGGGAAGGTAAGTCTCTCGGGGGCATAATGAAATCAAAAGGAAGCTTCCTCAAGACACCACCAAAAAAAATGAAAGTGTCAATGACACTGTAGCTCAACTTGTTAAAACATGTACATGTGTAGTATGTGACACAGCAATGACAAACATCTAGGTAATGACCTGATAACAAAGGTACATATAAAGTATTGTAACGGTCTGTACATAAATACTGACTGTAGCCTGTAACAAATGTATAGGTAAAGTATTGTAAAGGTGGGTGACAGTCAGATGCTAAACTAGAAAAGAAATCTTTGAGTCCCAGAGTGGGTCTGACTGAACCCCAAAATATTTGTTCTCATAGCACAGTGATAACAAAGGCACCCCAAAACACACTCATTCCTGTCCCAAGGTGAAAACAAAGGTACCCAAGAAGTTTCATGAAGATCAGTTCATAAATACGAGCTGTATAGAAGTTGTGACAAAAACTTTTTTGTAACTTTAATCTTAGCAGAAAACACTTGTGAAAAAACTTCCTAAATACAGTGGAGACATGTTAATTGAATAACCACTTTGCTAGAGAAAAATATTCAATTAACAGGAGTATACAATTAACTGGAATTGAATCAGTTTCCTATCTTCTAGTTATAAACTGAGCATTTATTCCCATTATATCTTGTTTGACAGAGCTCATTGATCTCTGTCAAACAAGATATAATTGATTAAATGCCTATTTTGGATGTGCTGAGGTAAAAAAAAAGTCTATAAATGTGGAGAATTCAGTGGTTGTCAGACTAAATCTTTCGACAAATTACAATATTTTTTATTAAATTAATAGGAGTTTACTCTATATAGCCCACATGCAATGAACAGGTCAAATTTGAACTGAAGGTATGATAAATGGTTTGGTGTCAAAGTTATAAACAATTTATTTATTGGTCTTTAAGGTCACACAGTTCTAGGAGTTTACTCTATAGCTCACATGCAATTAACAGGTCAAATTTGCACTGAAGGTATGATAAATGGTTTGGAGTCTAAGCCATACACAATTTATTTATTGGTCTTTGGTCACATAGTTCTGCACAATATCCAATCGTGACTGCAACATGGAGATAAAGTCAGGTTTGGTCAAATGCTTATACCAATGTTGCCCATTTTAGAGGACTTCCTTCCCAAGCATTGGTGACTGGGTCGTATTTTACCTTTAAAACAGAGCATGTTTACCACAGTAAACAAGTACTCAAGTTATATACAATTAACAGTGTTATTCAGTAAAGTGAACTCCACTGTATATAAAAATGTTAAGTTTTTTGCCTCTAAAATATAGCTTATGGCCCCTCTCAGGAACAGGCATGTCTGGAAATAAGCACACTGTCATCTGGAAAATGAGGTCCCCAAAGGGTGAATTTGGTGATGCGACCCTGCACAGCAGGGTAGCATCACTAAATTTACACTCTGTGAACCTGAATCAAGATCTCAAGCCTAAAAAGAAAGAGGTACCCAGAGGATAAATTGGCACACTGAATGGGATAGTATCAGCAAATTCACCCTCTGGGGACCTCATTCTGCAAATGACATGTTGCTTATTTCAAGGCTTGGGGACAGGCTCATTCTTATGAAAGATCATAAGCTACAGATTGGAGGCAAAAGCTAAAAAATTAACAATCTGCACAATGATGCAGAAATATCATAACTTCAACCTGCATATAATGCAACGAGGAAATACTTGCTGCCTGACATCAGGGTGCAAGAGGTTGATAAAATCCGAATGAATGGCAATTTTTGTAAGGCAAATGGTTAAGAAAGAATGTGTGCTCACAACGATGGTAATTTACTTCATCTAAATACAAAACTTCTGAACAATAATTGTACTGGTATTTACTAATTTTCTTATTTCATTACTGATAAAATGGAGGCAACCTTTAAACATAATATTTTTTCTTGCGTAACACAATAACAAAGCAAGTGAACTACATTAAATTAGTCTAATGGGGCTGGTAACATTTAATCAGTTGCCATTTAACCTATTTCAAAACAGAATACCTAAATCCATAAAGCACCTTGCAAATGCCTAATTATAATTTAAAAAAATTGTGGACACAGTTTTGAACTTTCTATAATATGGATTATTGAGCATGTTCCATGAAAGAGATAAAAAAAAAGGTTTTTCTTGAATAACCAGCAAAAATAAGTGAAAAATTTCATTTTTTGCCCAAAACATACCTTATATCCACAGAACGACATGTGTGTGTGAATGGGTTAATCAATATGGCATCAGTGTCAATGTGGAAGGATAGAATGATATGCCACAGGCCTCCTGTGTTATCCTTCCACAATGGCACAAGTGCCATATCGATTAATCCATTCACATTCGTGTGTCATTCTGTGTTTATTACATGCCTTCACATCTATAAAAACAATTACAAGAAGGATACTCAGTAATTCATTTGACAAACTAACAACAAAAAGCAGAGGTCCTCCTGAGTAACTAATTTAGGGAGAAGTGATTTCTCTCTGGAGCTAAAATAGGGAGAAGTGGAGAGAAAAGAGGGAGAAGTGACCAGAAATGTCGAATCGTGTGACTCATTATTCAGATATTATATAGTATATTACGAGGAAAAAGAGTGAAGAAAACGTTGAGATAGAAAGACACATTTATTATCCTGTGGTTGTTTTAAATGCCAAAATTTACTAACAACTATAAGAACACCACCCCCCCCCCCCCCACCCCCACACACACACACACACACACACACATCTCCATCACAGACAAACACAAAATTGTTGCTAGTCATTGCAGCCCACCTTGGGTCGTTTTGGGAGGGGTAGAACATCCCAGTCATTTCGTTCTATCTATGAATGCTACTTGATCTTGGGGTGAAATGACCCGGAGGAATGGAAATCGGGATGAAATGACCCAACACCAATTTCAGACATGATTTATTTTTTATCACACAACTTGTGGCAAAATAACCCGTGACGATTAGAAATTTGATGAAAAAACCCAATACCATTTTCAGACATAATTTATTTTTTGTCAGACTGTATGATAGCAGCACATTTTGATTGCAAATGATGCTTACCGGAGGTCAAAAAGCTGCTTTTCACATCACACATGTGTGTTTATTATGAAAACTGGAATGAAGTCGCTTAAGTGCAAAGAAAATGTGTCGTTTTTTTTAATGACATTCAAACACTACATTGAACTCTTTTTCGTGTGTGTAATCATCATTTCGCAACAGAACAACTGCGAATAACCCATTCAAGTGAATGAAGTATTTATATATTTTAACTCAACATTATTTTGAATGGGAAAAAAAAGACTGAAATTTGTGAAGCTTAATAAATATCCGGTTCAAATCAAATCTCACAGAATGCCATTTCAGACGTGAGGTATACAGTAAACGACAAGCGAGTTGATTCTGAATGTCGTAAATCCGAAAACGATTGACTTTAATTGGCCAAGTCTGGAAACGATAGTTAAAAAAAAATTGAAAAAATAACTTCGAAAAAATCTAGATATGATGGCAAAATTTGAGAGCGACCTGACTTCGCCTTTTTTTTCGAACAGGGCAAAATTGGAAATCAAAAAGCGTCTTTTTCGCCCTTTTCGCCCAGTCGGAGGACCTCTGACAAAAAGAACACATTTTATTGCCAACCAAATTTGCTAGGGAAACACGTGTTACTAATTTGACCCCTGAGTTCCAATGTGTTCTATGTGCCTAGTGGCACATAGAACTCACTGGAACTCAGGGGACGATTTCTAGCTATTGCTAGGGATTCAAACTGTAATTGCGTTGCACGATTTGCATAAAATTTCAGTGAAAGTTCACTTCTATTTAAAAATAGTCCGTCAACGATTTCTGTTTCACACATATGTGAGGAACAGATTTCATTTTCCACGTGGTTTAGTGTTGCTGTAGATGAGGATTACACAGAAAGGCGTGTAATAAAACCCCACATTGGAATGAGCTTGAATGAGCAGTCAATTTACAGAGCTTTCAGGACATTCATGGTTTATTTTTAACCCTTTACCTAATGAATCAACCACATTCACTCATGTAATTTACAAACTGGACCACTGAAATAAAAGAATCCAAGACCAAATTTCATCAAAACCATATCATATGACCCTTCATTGGAATGAGCTTGGCAAACATGATATGGTTTTGTGGAATGTTTTTGAAAAATCTTGAAAAAAAAATTTTAAATAGCAAATTTTGCATTTGGTAAAGGGTTAAGAAGCTGGAGATTAAAAATCCAAGGATTTTCACGGCTGCTTTCGACATTTTTAAAAAAATTTCCACAATGCCCTAATTAAGAATTAAAGCTATGAATAATGACATATTATATACCAAAATAATGACAAAAGTACACAAAACCCGAATTTATCCACCTTATCAAAATGTTTAAAATTTTTTTGCTTCTGATGACAAAGAAATTGCCAGCCGCATAAGTAACCAACAAGAATAACAAGGAATAGATTGATAATTTGAATTTTGTGAGTTGTAAATAAAATTCCACACTTTATACCTGAAGAAAGCATATTTATCATTTCATCACCGACGTGGTGAAAACGCTCATAGGAAAATGGATAACCACAAACTATAGATTGTGTTTGACAAAATGCTTGTTGTTATGATCACATGATTTTTGGGCCAAGTTGGGAAACGACTTGATTTCCTAACATCTTAAATCTGCAAACATTTCACTGCTGTTTTCGAATCTGAGAGGCGATGTAATGTATAACACATGACACATTCATAGGAAAATATTCAAATGACAATGTGATAATGGCAATACAGTCCTTAGTAGCAATGTTGAGTCCGGATACTGTAGAAAGTTATGCAAGTTTCAGCAAGGGATTAATATGCCACCGATTCGAACTCCTATTATTTGATTGTTGTTGATGATCGAAACAAAAATATATTCACATCAACATACATTGCAGTCCTAACAATTGTATATTTACAAAAAAATAATTTGACGGCAGCCGAACTATATTTGTTACGTAAAGAAGGCTTGGTGAAGCCTGCTAATCAAAAAATAAGACCAATGTCAAGGAGTATTTTCGGAAAGTTTTTTTACTGTTCACCAAATATAGCAAAATTTAGTACCATCGTCAATTTAAATTTGTGTAAGATGGATCAATGTCAATTTTGATCGCTATTGCCACCAAAAGGGTGCAAAAATCAATGTGTATTGACAATCTGTTGACAGAAATAGCATGAAGCCGCCTAGCTGACAAAAAAGACATGGAATTACCGAAATGAGACCATGACATCTCATAAGTTTTTAGATAAATGAATTTCATAACCAACACAATTGCGATATTGCTGAGGTTAGTAATTCACTGCCTATAAAATTAGTATCGGTAAGCAGATCAGTTATTAATGTTCTTAAATCCCACACGTAAGCAACAGTCAAGCCTCCCAAAACAGCAATTTCAGAAGGGTGATAGTTTCAAAACAAATGAAGCACACCAATCCATGTTCACAAATGAATTAGAATCCATGCTTTCTAACTTATCGAAGCCGATTGATTTAAGTATTCTACATGTAGGGCAGGTCATTTTTGTTGTTTGGGACATACTTCAGCATTCACATGGCACTCTTGGCAGCTGTCCTTGCTCATACAACCTCAGAAATGGTCACGGATAATACCAAATGAGGAAGTTTTGTAGTTTTTTGGTGTATCAATCTCATCCTTTTTACCAATTTGACACAGATCTCATGCAAAATGGCGCAGAATTGTGGTATTATCACAGTAGACTTACAAAAGCCACATTGGACATTCTGCATTGATGCACTCACTCATGACTCCATACTTGTTCTTGTGAACTGTGTTGATTTGACCCTTGGTGAACTTCATGAAAGGCAACACAAGAAAAATGGCAAACCTTGGGTATTGTAGACATCCTAAATTACAATCGGTCTTACTGTCCGTTCCTTGCAAGAATGAGGAAAATATGTCTCTAAGTCTGAACTATACTCGCCCAAAAAAGAAAGTGTGCATTGCAGAAATTGATCAAACTCCAAAAAAATAATTTCGTAGGTGTAAAGAGTGTTAACCTGTTCATGAATAAGTTATATTGAACACAAAAACAGCTTTCCCCCGTTAAAATTGCATTAACGTTAAATGACGTGCTGCACATTTGTGAAAAGGCATGTTTTGCACGTGGAGAGTCTGAAAATTCATGCAGCAGTGTGAATCCTTGGGTATTTAAACACTAAAGTAAGGCCTTCCTATCGTTCACATTCAAACTTGCGCTGCTGTTAAAACGACTCCACATTAGCTTGCCAAGATTGACAATGAATCAACGTCTCCTTGCCCTGGGTATGATTAGAGCAGGCAGAACACACAGAGAGGTTGCCCAGCATTTGAACTGCCACCGTAACACTGTAGACAGGCTAGTCCATCGACATGCACAACATGATGACGTTCGAGACCGACCCCGCTCCGGGAGACCCCGAGTTACCACCCCTGCACAAGATCGGTATATCCGTGTCGTCCATCTCCGGAACCGGCAACAAACGGCAATGACGACAGCCAGGAACATCCCTAACCTGAGATGGATACATCCTCAAACAGTAATCAACCGGCTGAGAGAATACGGCTTACGTCCTCAAAGACCTGCAATTCGTCCGATTTTGACGTTATGTCATCGTCGTGCTCGACTGCAGTGGTGTAGAGTAGGGTTAGGGTTAGGGTTAGCCTAACCTAACCTAACCCTAACCTACCCCTACCTAACCTAACCCTACCCTAACCCACTTCCATGCTAACTTGTTCGCTTCCATGAGGCGTAGATGCACAGCAGTAGTCGATGCAGACGGAGGTCATACCAGATATTGAGTGTGTGACTTTTGTGTTTGACCCTTAGTGTCTTTGACTCTCCATGGCACCATGAGTATTCGTCGTAGCGTAATGAAATTTCTCGTGTTGATTACAAATTGATTCATCTGTGATTGAATAAAATTTCCATGAATGAAAATGATATATATCTTTTTTTAGTGTTACTTTTTAGCATGCACACTTTCTTTTTTGGGAGAGTATAGAAGGATTGCAGAATTTAACTATTCAGTAAATTTAAGGTATTTTATTGTATAAAATCTGGTCTCCAACTTATACCACAGTAGACTTTCAGTTAGTGCTTTCTTCCACATGATAATGGTTCCATGGCAAATATTAGTTTCCACAAAATCTATATTTCATTCCACAAAAAATGATATATAATTTATTGGGGTTATTCCTTTCAGGCCTTTTCTGGACTTTGGAGAAAATTACAAGAAATTTTACCAAAGTTAGGTTGGACGTCCCCTTAAATCATTTGGAGCAATGGTTTGGGATAAGAATTTTTAATGTTTTCTCCATTACCCCCACATTAACATCTGAGGACCCAGGCTTGATTTGAACAAACTTGTAAATCATCCCTATAATGTTGCTATGTAACTGACATGAAAGCATTTGGAGCAGTGGTTTGAGAGACTATTTTCTGATGTTTTCTCCATTACCCATAGTGTTAAACCAGGGACCTATGACACCTGTTAACTTGATGCCAAGAGCTTGATTTGAACAAACTTGTAAATAATCCTTACTCTTACTTACAAACATGCTATGTAACAAATATGGAAGCATTTGATGCAGTGGTTTATGAGACAGGTTTTAAAATGTATTTTCTTCACTGCCTTCAGTAATAACGTCTGAGGGACCTATAACACACCAAAATATGACCACAGGGACTTGACTTGAACAACCTTGTTAACCATATTTACAAGGATGTCGGAAATCAAATATGGAAGCTTTCTGAGAAGTGATTTGTGAGGAGTTTTTTAATGTTTTTTTCATCACCTACAGTATTAAAATCTGGGAGCTCCAAGACACCCATAAAGATGCCCTTGGGCCATCGATATGAAAAAAATATGTAGATTCTCCTTACAATAATGATATATCAAATATGGAAGTTGATGCAGTGGTTTGGCAGAATATTTTCTCCATGACCACAAAGATGGTATTCCTATTCAATATGAAGTCAAAAACAGTGAATGTGCTTTTCTAATAAAACAAATTCAAAAACAGAAGAAAAAATAACAAAACTAAAAGAGACCATGTAATTAACCATGTGCCACAAAATTAAAAACATCAAAAAAATAAAAGATGAGTCAAATTCTGTTAACCCTTTTCATATCGCACAGGATATCAAAATTTATTATTTTAATAATTGTTTTTTTTTAATTGGTTTTTTAATAAATAATTGTTTTTTTCGTCCAATTTAAAAAAATTGGACGAAACCATATCATATGACCCATCATTGGAATAAGTTCAATGAGCTTGTTCCAATGAGGGGTTACATGATATGGTTTTGATGAAACTTTTTGAAAAATATATTTTTTTCAATTGCTAAATTTGAAAATTACATGGGAAGATGCAGATGATTCGCTAGGAAAAGAGTTAACGTACAAAGGTCTATACAATACCCAGTATGCTGATCATGGATTGGAAACTGCCTTCAAATAATGTTAAAATTTACCAAATTATTTCTTTATAAACACATGAATACTGTGATTGCAAGAGTTATCTTTCCTGATTGAATCGGGATAGAAGAGCTCTGTGGCTACAAATCATTACAAGTGGACTGAGATTTCACAAATGAAATACTGAAAAAACTCAACACTCATTCATTCAAGACAATTGAAAATAGCATCTGAGATACATCTTTGCATTATCTTTTCTTAATCCTTTACCTAATGAATCGGTCATATCCACTCGCATAATTTACAAACTGAGCACTGAAAAAAAATTTTCAACAAAACCATACTATGTCTGCCCTTATTGGAACAAGCTTGACAAGCTCTTTCCAATGAAGGGTTACATGATATGGTTTTGTAGAAATGTTTTGAAAAATTTGAAAAAAAAAAATTAAATTAACAACTTTTGATATCACATGTATTGGGTCAAGGGATTGTACAGTATTGCAAGTATAAAAGTGGACAGAAAATTTCCATATGAGTGTGAACCAGCCACGATCGGGTTGAAATTTTCTGTGTTCTTTTATGATTGCAGTACTCGACTGTCATGGAAGATAGCAAGCAACACATGTGGGAGGAGTTTTTTTGCTTGCCTCTTACATTTTTCATGTTCTTTACTCCACAAAAGTTGGGTGAAAAAAACACGTATGAACAATAAAGAGCCTGATGGTATGTCTCTGAATGTGCAATGTCTCTACATTTGATCATACAGAATATTACATCTCTATGGGAGAATTTGAAAAACTGTGTTTTAACTGGTTCCTTATTACAAACTCAATTCTTGGCTTTGTTGAAAAATTCTGGGACCCCATCCATCTTTTTTTAATCCTATGTTAATAGCTGGCATGCCTTTCAAACTGGTAATATGCACTGAACAAAAAAGCTACAACATTCATTCTACTATGATTCTAATAAGCAAAATCAAAGAGACATTCCAATAAATTTCTGAATGATTATGATAATAAAGATAGAAACTCAAAGATAATAGTCAAAAGACAACATGTTTACACTATTTATGTAACATAAAGAATAAATCATCACTGATAAAGAGGATCTAAAACTAGAGGCTCAAGTGAGCCTAAAATGCTCACCAGGATCAAGTTGTCTAAATGGAATAAGGGTATTAATGTTGAGGGGTCAGAAAGACATAGGCCGAATGGAAATGTCACCTTGTACATGTGTGCATACTGCAATGACGGTCACCAAAAAAGCACTGAAAAATTATTTCGGTTTTTCAACCCCCACTCCCAGCACGCATCCTATGTTAGGCTTCAGATAGTGTTGAAAAATGACAAAAGGGCTTCCCTCTAAAAAGACCACCCAGGTTGGAGGAATATTCCTGGAAGCCATCCATAGTGTGAAGAAATGGAGTGAAAGGGCAGTCAATAAGGACATCCTTGAAATAGTTTTGACAAAATAGGTCTTTATAGACACACTCATAAACAGATATAATCATTAATGAAAAAAGAATATTTCATTGAAACAAAATTGGCTTTCTTACCAAATATCAAAAGACACTTTTGATTGATCTGAAGAAGATCTTTGAAGAATATCCCTCATATTGAACTAAGTTAAAATTTGGGCTCTTGTAGGGAGTCCGTCCAAATAAAAACACAGTGACTTGCTTTGTGCCATCCTGAATCTGGCCGCCCTAGGGATGTTGTATACCAAATATTGAATGATTCTGATTGGTAGTCTGGAGAAAGATTTTTTTTTCATTTTTGAAAAGTGCTTTTTTTCCATTACCCACCATATGGCATCCTGTGACATAACTTACTGGGACTTTTTGGAAATAATAGATTCTAATGGTCCTATGGATGCTGCATACAAAATCACAATTCTTTGTTCTGTGCAGTTTGGGAAATGTGGACAACTGAATTTTTTTCTATTTTTAGTTCCTGGGGTTTACTCGGGGACACAAAAAAATTAGGTATAAATCAAGTACATGAGTCAGAAAAGAGAAATTTTGGGTGGGGCCCAAAATACTGCCCTCCACTAGCAAGAGCCCAAATATTGCCTGAGAAAGTTTCTTTGAACAAACTTGAATCTTGAGCTGCACACAAACTTTCAAAGCATTGTGACTGGTGGTTTATGAGAAGATTTTTGAAGCATTTTGGGTTTTTCAGACACTGCCTACATCCCATTAGGCTTGGCTACTTGTATTGAACAAATTTGGAAGGTTCTTCCCCAAAGATAATTCAATATAAGTCTGGTTGGCTTTGGTACAGTGGTTCGGAAGAAGACAACTGATATGCAAAGTTAACAGACAATAAATGCCAATCTATGGTAATAGTTCACCCTAACTTTCAGTTCGGTGAGCTGAATATGTGGGTTTAATTTTCAACAAATGTTACAGCAGGTTCTTAATTTTGAATATTTACCATCAGTTAGATCAGCAAAGACTGAAAGACATTCAGTGGTTTACAAAAATGGTCTTCACAATTAATTTAGGCTACTTTATTGCAGATATGGACAAATGACATTTCCCCCAAATTACCTGACAGGTCTCAAACATATGAAAAACCATAGAACAGATCTGCAAATAAATCTTTCAAGGCAACACAGCAATAGTACAGTCCTAGCAGAAATGAATGCAGGATTACTACAAAAATATTTCCTTCTTATTTATTCCTTCACCGATAATTAATATCAGCATTTTATATTTATTTGTGGAAAGCTTTCCAGCAAGCTATCCAAATATCAATGTCATAGGTTAGTATTAAGAGTAAAGGAAAAATCAGAGGACAACTTTCTTGTGGACATTCAGCAACTCATTTCTGCTGGTACCATATTTTGGTGCATACAGGAGATCATGCTTTAAAAGTCTTCAAAACAACATCAAAACATTGAACAATTGAAAGCTACTGACTTCACAATTTTTACAGTTAAATACAGTAATCTCATGCAGACAGGTGATGCAAAACTGACAAACCTTCACTGCACGAATCTTCAAATTCCTCATCACAACTTACAGCATACCAGTCAGTGAATACTTCTTTAGAAGAAGAAAATACAAAGTGCATCATTGTTGCTTTTTCCTTTTACAACATATTTTTCTGATTTTTATAGTCAATCAGAAAACAAATGAACATTTTACAGCTTCCAGCAGTTTCATCAGCACAAACCATTCCTGTTACTTTAGATAAAGGATTGAACTATCAGGTTTGCAACCTTTCATCAATGATTTATATATTTTATTTATTGGAGTTTACGGTCACATATTTCTGCATAATGGCTAATCGTGGCAAAAACACGGATATAAAGTCAAGTCCAGCCAATCATTTATACCCATGTTGTCAACAAAAAAGTTCTCAAATAGTAGTTGTACTCTGCTCAGCATAACAAGTGCACAGCTGACATATGACCCATGTCATTCCCACAAATCAAGGATGTTGTGACTACACAGGGCTAGAGCTGTCTCTCAAAATCACAATCCATAAAAACACTGTGATACTCAAACTGGTACTCACAGAACTAGCCAACTTTAGGCTTGTTGCTTTACTTAGTTTACAATGGAGCAAGCAAGGTATACAACCTCAGAGTGAATACAATGCTAGCTTTTAAAATCCTTTAGGTGAGAACACTTT